>JTDE01001763.1:47403-70899 GCA_014338405.1 Paragonimus skrjabini miyazakii | reverse complement strand
GCTCGTACTTCCTGCCTGACAATCCCCCACACAATGACGGTGTATGTCCGAAAGAAAACCTCCGACTGATACGCTTGCACAAGACTTTGACGGATGTAGTAATGGACGTCTGGCACTGTGGAAGCGTTTTTTGTGGAATAACACAAAAGTTGGGAATTTCGGAAAATGTGAACATTGCACATCTAAATGTATGAGTACCCAGAATTTTCTGTCCGCATTATGGACAAATCAGTGGTGAGACCATAGGCTTTGCATCCTATCGATCGAATACCGGCAAACTTTTTCAACTAAAACAAAGCACTGAAGCATTTGGTCTATACACGTAACATGAAGTGGATATTAAGATGGAGCAACTAGTTTAAATATTCAATTACACTGAGCAAAAGAACGATTTCACCTAATAATTGTGGGGAAAAAACGAGGGTTTTTCCACCACAACTTAGTCATTTATTGTCGTTATTCGGCCCGTGCACGTCGTTGTTAGATAATCTACGTCACTGTTAGTCAGCACTGGTTGGTAGAGAACGACACTGCGAACACGTCACATTCGTGATGAGTTGCGCATTGACAGACTGGAGTTAGTACACCTAGTACAAAACGTTGCTGCATTCGCGTAGGAGTCCATCAAAACACTCAAACACTCGGTGAACCTGTCTGACCCGATAAAGTAATGAGAGCAGTTGACTAGACGCCGGAGCATCCAAAGCAGCCGTGCTTTCAGTGGAGCATAAGTTTCAAATAGGTGATCGGTCCTTCGCTTACACACCATCATTATCATCGTCATCATCACAATGGCCTTGAGCACGACCAGAAGGTATTGTGCAACGGGCCGCCGCTCAACATAACACTGATGTGGAATACCGTAGAAGAAGAAAAAAACGTTACTGGGAAGCTTAAGTAATAACAAAAGAATAAGCACAAAAACTAGAAGTGGTGTGGATACATGTACGCCATTGGGTACGACACATCGCCATCTCGGATAGCGTCTATAACCAACGATTTCAGTAATCACGAGTACCCTTGCCAAGTAGACGATACCTATTCACTTTGCACAGTGGAGCAGTCAAAGTCTTCGTATCTCGTGCCCACGTTAATGCTTGATCACTAGGTGCTTGTGCCAAACGGTCGGTGGTCTCACCATACAATGCCCGATCAGATGACATACGGAGTACGGGACTCAGCCATCGCAAGCTGTGTAACGTGAATAGTTTACCAATCGATCGCGCATCCAGAGCGTTCCGGACGAACGACCGTACCGTTTACGCAGTTTGGCAAAGGCAACTCGTGCCTTTGCTATCCTCAGCTGACGAGATAGTGCTACCCAAGTATATGAAACTGTCCACCTGCAATGAAGAAAGTAGGAGTGGAAATACCCCAGTCTTGAAGCAACACTTTGCACTTTGAAAGTGCGAAACGCATTCCATACAAACCAGCCAGATCACTCATCTTGTTCAGCATGCTCTGCATGTCTTTGGCAGAGGGGCTACTTAAAACAATGTCATCCACATACTCCACATTGGTCAAGCTGGCATTGAAAATAAGCTCAACACTGAGCCCACGGATTTTGCAAGCGCACCTTCCAAAATGTGGTCCATGAGAATTGAACAGGAAGAGAGAGAGAGTGGAAACCCCTGGCAAATACCACTAGAAGTATAGATTGAACATTACCCACAAATGATCGCAGCTGTCGCATTCCCACAGACTTTTCAGTCGGCTCCTTGTGAAAAGAAGCACTAGACTCGAGTTTCGCACTCATTAGAGCTCGTCAGTAGTACATACTCTTACCACTGCCGGGACTTGAACCACGGAAACGCTGTTCATGAGGCAACCGTGTTTACCACTGCGTCGACTGGGCCGACTGGAAAGTCTATGGGAATGCGATAGCTGTGATCAATTGTGGGTGATGTTCAATCTATATGAAAGTCGAAATCCCTTACTACTCATCAGTAACCACTAGAAGTGATGAACGCCCGTGACAGTTGTCCATAGACCCTCACCATGCCTGCAGTGTGAGAATACAGTGAACTCAACAGATTCACAGATTCACTCTCTTGTGAAGAAAGTGCTTGTACGTTCGTGAGTAACACGGTTAAAGAAGCATGCTCGTTTCAAATGTACCATTAAAAGGAGCTACTAAGAACGAGAACAGGCGTCCACTAACGACAATAAACTGGAGGTCATTTGCCTTCGGTCGTACTTTGGGTCACCCTGACAACTTTCCAGTACCCTTACGCATACTGCGACTACGTTTGAATGGCAGAGGAATTTGAACCAGGTGCGCGACAAATGTACCTCCTTTCATGAATAAACATAGAAAAGAAAGAACCGGGTAGCAAGGCGATATATGCGGTACAATACCATGCAAAGTCGGGATGGAAAATTCCATGTGTAAAATAAGCGGATAAATAACTGTGCTGCGGTCCAAGCACATACATTTCAAAATACGATCGGGATTCTAAAATCACTTTTCACGCGCGCATGCTGGGCTAACCATGCTTAAAAAGTGGGGGCAACCTGGGCGATGGAATACTTACATTCTTTATCCGGGTCTCCGGATTGGTTTGTGGCCGTATACATAGTATATACGGTAAAATAAATGTGCTCCTTTAAGAACAGTTATTCGTTGCTGATAAACCCACAGTACTTCCACTCGTTCATAATAGGACACGGACCGTTTGGGTTCTATCGTTGTACATCATGCTCTACATTCTCTAACCGTCAATGTTTTTATTAACCACATTTTCTCTAAGGTGCCTAACTGGCAACTGGTCTGTGTTTAAACGTGAACGAACATGGAATAATAATAATAATAATAAAAATCATAGATGGATAATCGGGGACTTGGTTGATTTGAATTTGAACAACACTCGAGTTTGATCGCAACCCTCACTGGCAGTACAACCCACAATTTGACTCATAGAAAATATGTATTACCAATCGGTAATCTAGGCGTTACCCCAAAAGTCACAGAATAAAAAATACTAAACTTGATTTAAAACTCGTGCTACTCATGAGTAGCTAAAATAGTTTGGCACATTACAACCTTAGGGATCATGGCGAACGTTGGCTACTCATCCGCTCATTAGTGTAAAGCGACAGAACGACCTAAGGAAGATCGAAAACATTTTGCCATAAACAGTAAACTGAGCATTTGTAGCTACTTAAGTATTACTAGTCTAAAACAAAACTCGATCGTCAGACTGGTTCAATCCACTCAACAGTAGCACTTCGAACGACCTAGAGTAGACAAGTGGCACAAAGACTACACAGGTTTGGAACACTGGACACAAACTCTGTTTGAGCGATAAATCAGTAACAGAAGTTACGCTAACCCAGACTACACTGTGTAGTATTTTGTAGACTTGGATTATGCAAAAATGTATAACAAATTTGCTCATAATGTAACCATTAGCCAACTCCAACCCAAAAAAACTTGAGCATGCTGCACACACTGAATTGAGGGTAAGTAGCACGCAAGTGTGTAAAAAAACTTTGGCATTTGGCAAATAGCTTTTGGCTCCACAGCTCACAGAGACAGATAGTGACAATCACCAGGATGAATGTGACCGACACGATCAAGCTCCAAAACGGTGATTAATAAAACCTGAACGCATCTACACAAGCACTCACTTTTGTATCGGTTATTTTTTTCCCCTTTTGCCATTCCCAAACAGAAATAACGTGTTCCTGCGCGTCGTCCACAGCGCACAGACGAGCACCGCTATCCTGCATGGAAAAAAGAGACATGGACATTTGTGGTTAAATTATAGTCGTAAGGAAAATGTCCAAATGCTAATTAATAAAGTTCGCAACTTTCCGCGTAACCGCGCAAATTATGCAACGATAACAGCTGAGTCAATATGAAGTGGTAAAAGCAGATCGTAAAAATACCTTGAACCAGTTCAGAAATAAAATATTAGAGTTAGTCATTCACTAACACACACACACACACATCCGAGACGGCCGTATAACGCCGTCAGATCATGTTACAAAGACTTAAGACAAACACAATTCTTTTGAGTACCGCGTGCTCGAATTAAGGGCGGATCGAATTCTCCCCAGACGGTTTAGTTCAAAGTGGCGTCCTCCCAGGATATAGGATCGATATACTAATGCAGTAGACCTAACTGGATGAAAACCTAGTATCACTGTTTCTAGTCACCAAGATTTTGCCTATTTAGTTTGAGATACCCGCACAGCAGCCGCTTCAGGATGAGTTAGATAGCCGTCCACCAGGCGTGTCTCGGTCAACGGTGATGACTGAACATCAACACAGGTTCAGTCCCGTTCGGGTCCACTCGGTGAAGTGCCTCAGGATTGAATAACATGTCAGACTATCAGATGTCTAAGATGCGTCCTAGACATTGCCGATCGAAGTGGTTCAGATACCGGACATTCCATTGATACAATGTCCAGGTTTCATTACCGTCATAATTCAGAAATGCTCTGACAACCTACATTCACCTGAAGCCTTTCAGTTTCGCAATCGTTCAATAACTCTGCACCTTTGCTAAATCTGGGGCAAGAGCAAGTGACGCTTTGATATCGTGTTGTGGCAGGCCATTCACGATCACTCAATCAATGGTAGCAGGCTGGTTTAGTAGGCCACCAAAGGGCTTGGGCGGACTTTCATGATGTTTTCCGACTGTGTTCACGAAAAACCAGAGTTCCTGTCAATCAGTGCTTTAGCAGCCTGTACAGATAGACCAACAGTCGCCTCTAGCCACTTGTGGAGCTCTTTGTGCTGCCGGCTAGCGAATACAAGAAATTAACTCATCTGTTTTTTTTCTTCCGCCAGTCGTCTTTGATTCTGAAAAGCCAGTCAGCAATTTGCCGATAGGTGCCTCAAGATGTGATTATTTTGTCATCATTAATTGGATCTGCAATGGTACTGGCAAATGCTCCGAACCTCTCTCATATCAAGCCTTAGCTAACTATATCGTTTTCGTCGAACAAGTCTGAACGTTCCTAACGCTGGATATCGATCATCACGATGGGTTTTTTTCGCGGTCTGCTTCCTGAGATGTTCCCACACACTGTCATTGTTAGTGGACACGGGACCGTCATTGAGAGGATATATATACTGAACACGTAAAGATCCCATGGAGTGGCAAACGTGTCATAAACGAAACAATGTCCTCATACTTGAGTTATCCAGTCATTTCATATCCAGTTGTTGTGACTGTTCAAATGGTCTACGACACACGGGATAGCAAGCGCGATTGAACATCTTGGTTCTGACCAGCCAACGATGTGTGCTATGTTCAGGTTTCCTTATCATTCACGTGGTAGGCACTTCGCGAATGCCGCTGTGCCGTGTGTTTACATAATGAAACTAACGGTAATAACCGCTTTGTGGGTGGGTTCACGTCATAATATCGTTTGTATCCAGCTGCAATCGGGTGTCTGTGAGGGCGAACTCGTGAGTAGCACACACGTGGAGCAGACGGCAGTGCATCAACACCGTTAAGACCAAGATTCCCCGGTCGGATTACTGAGTTGCACCCAACTCCGGATCAAAACAGCTCACCAATGCAACAGAAAAAGTCAGAACACACAATTTGACCAAACACCATATCAAAATTCGAGAAAGATTACATCGCAATGTTGACAATCATTCCCACTGCTATATATTATCGTGTAGCAAGACGCAAGAACTCCCCAGAAACGTAAAATGAATAACAACGAACCAGCGAGAGAGGCAATAAGCTAGGCTCAGGACATTAACACCGCAGGTTCGAGCAACCGATCAGTAGTCTTCAATTCTGAATCTATTCAATACAAATAAGTATGAAACCAGTCAACACGGAATGTGAATCTGAGAAGAAGCATCACGAGATAATAACAAGCTCATTACGTCTCAATTATCTTTTAATCATAGCGCTCAAGTACGTGAATCCCAAAAGCAAAAGATTGGATTGATAATATCACAGTTAATACATGGAAAGTAGAACCCTCGAATCATGAGGTCAAAAAAAGAATGGACATTTTGCCCTGTAATTTAGAAGAAAGTAAGATAAGTGAATATAACCACTGAAATTGATGCATTTTCGATTCTTTTCTGGAACAATTCTATTCTGCGCATCATACAGATAAGCTAACAAGAACCTTGAAAACAATGAATGTTAGCAAAAAAACAACGAGTAACACAGGTACGTTTGTGTCGTATGCAAATCACGATACCTTAACTCAATCAACAAGAGTCTATCGGCCGTACAAATTAGACGAAGGGACTAGTGTAACAGAAACGAACGATGACTGAAATCCACATCGATTCAGTCACCAATGAAAGTTATTCTGACTTGACGAATGAAGGCATGAGCGCGCCACTAAAGAGAGCAATGACCACACCTATTTGTTGGTGGATAGTTTTACCCACTCTACCGTTTCCATCGCATTCAGGCGAGAAAAAAATCACGTGTAATTCCGTAACTTCAGACGATCAATAACAGGTTTTCACAGGGAAAATGATTTTCCCCCTCAAAACTTTTGATCATCTAAGTAGCTGACTACTGATAAAATAGAACTACAGAGTAAACGTGATTAGAAGCAACGATTACAGTTAACGATGCAGAAAATAAAAGGTATGACAAACGAGTATACTTTCAGCGAAAAGTTCGATATTTTAGAAATGAGGTAAGGAGAAATATGTGAACTGACTAATGTGTGATAAAACAACCTTTTACGGAGTCTCTTTAGAAATGAATAAGAAGAAGAAACAATGTGGCCATCAGTGAGAGGGCAATTCGAAGAAGAGGTATTATTAGATGGTAAGTTAAGAAGAGTTGTTCCCGCGAACAGGTGAAACAAAATATATTTAGAGAGAATTCTTTAGATAGGCTAACAGATACTTTCAAGCGTGTTTACACGAGACTCCTAGGATGCCCATTCCAACGACTACAGAAGCAAGTAACCGAATAAGAGGCATGAGTGAGTTGAGCTTACGGGTTTCAAGCAGTATTAACAAAAGAGTGTTGAGAAACATTTAATTACGCACACACCATTTCAGTTAGATTTCACAAATATCTACTACTGTTAAAACGAATCGTTCATGGGAGAAACTATCTCAGAACGCATCGGTTGTGGTAAGATTAATTTAGGCACGGGATGTCAAACAACCCCTTCTACGGACATGGAGTACTGTCAAAGAAACGCTAAGCTTCCAGCAAACATTCACGATCGAATGACAGACAAGTTAACTAGTTAAGGAACGTCAGCAAGTAATACCCACACCTGTGTTCATTGGACGGCTAAGGGGGTAGGAGTGTCCAACTGATAGCAGTGCATTCAATGTTCTACTCCCGTCATGATGACGCAAACTAGGCAGCCGAGTTTCATTCAATTAGGATAGGTTTGTTTTTAGCTAACCTTATCGATCGATGAAACTGGCTTAGGCCTTAGTGGCCGGTGCAAGTGTTTACCCGATTCGGAATTTGAGGTTAGTTTCTCGCTACGAATACGACCGAATAGGCTAGGGCTTCCAAGTTATAAAATATAATCAAAACACTCAGAAAGCCATTAATAAACCGAATTAGAAACTTCGGAAAAAGGGTTTATCTAATAAGCGTTCGTGTTTTAATGTGATGAGGGGGTGGTGGTTTCAATAGGACTGAGTCAGACTAGTTATTCTTTGTTAATAGGAAAGTGAGAACAAATGAAACGAGATAGCCAAACTGTGGTCTTTATTAGAAACACTCCAAAACAACATTTCTTCAAAGTGACGTGCAGTTGAGAAACATTGCGGTGAAATGAATAGCCTTTGTGCCCAGAAGAGTTTAATGGTTTTGTCGAACATACAATCTGTACGTTTGAGTTTCTTGATGAGCTACAGCAAATCGGTTGTTCAGTTTCAGATGTTCACCACTTCAGCAGGGTTTCTGGCCAGGTTTACAAGACCGCACTATACCCAGTCTGTGTTCGATTGATGGTTTCCACCTTCCTGCTACCTTGATTAACGCAAACAATTACGCTATGCCATCTTGTGTATTCATGTTGGGGGTCAGACGGTTAGCACAGAAATAAAAGGGATGAAATGACCACTGAGCAATGAAATTTCAACCAGTTTGGATGATTTAATCATGAATAATCAAAATAAATATGATAAACTGAAGTTGTACGAAATTTTTGTGTCCAAAAATCGGATACTGCCCGTATATTCACACACGGACCGTCATTCTCTTCATCTAATTAGAGATTTCATTACTTAGTATAAAGCTCACTTCCTCTTTTGGCGCATTAACGATTCTCAACCTTGAAGATCTAGCATATCAACACGAATTTACACTGGCCTGTTTACACATCTGAGTGAATCAAACTTTCATCAACGGCTGTACAACCTTTAATTTAGCGTCTTTACTAGTTCAACTAAGACTGAGGAAGAAGTTCGAACACAGCGGTTTGGGGGAGAAACTGAGATCTTAATAGATATGTGGATCAGGTTAACACTCGCGTTCGCGGAAGAATAAGGTGGCCCACAATACTTCAAAAGCCAACAGTAGATGTCAGAGCAGACTGATAGTGTTTGATCGATTTGTCCAAAAACATGAACAATTGTGCACATACGAGGAATTTTTCATCGCACGAAAAAGAAACAAGTACGATTTGGAAGAAACTGCTTCTAAAATCCAAGACAGACAAAATCGAGGGCGAACTGCAACTGTAAATCATAATCAAGCGTCTTCGATTGGGATTTTAGGCACAAAATAAGGAGCAGAAAACAGCATATTGAAAACCTAGTCTGTTAAACGCAAACTGTAATCTGAAGCGACTGATTCCGTGGGGAACAGGTTTCAATGTGACTCCGACAGATGTGTTCTGTGTCATGGTCGGCCAGTCCAACAACTGGCAAAAAATATTGATTATTCCACATCAACAAGACATCTTGGCGAACACTATACCTTCGGAAATGAAGCGCAGTCGAACATACTGAATTTCCATGCGCCATTTTAAACGACTTATGGCTCTCTTGCCCCCCACTAGACACCGAGATGTCGAGCAGGCGTTGCGTAGGCAAGACTTCGATCCGTGTCAACTCTGTCCATGATCGATATTCAGCAAATCGATGATCATTAGCCGAAGCGTATTTCCGACTGACTGTATCAGCAATCGTTATTCCAATTGGTCGTTTTCAACACGATAGCTTTGTGTATGAATTTCAAGTCAAAGACTGCTCGGGACCAGTATTGGAGAATCGCAGCAAGGCGAAACGGTAAATGACAAGCTACTGTTCTAACAAACCGTCACTCCTATCCATTGTGAATTTTATTTTCATTCTTTATTTTACTGGGTACATTTTCAGTGTTGATCAAATCAGGCAATCAACGATTCAAAACACGATCATTTGTCGAATAAGCTCTTTATATTTTTTCAGCTTTTTACTTCATTTTACTTTCATGATATAATTGGAGCTATTTGTACTCATTGATAGAACGACTTTTGCTCTCGTTATAAGAATGAGCGATTTTAACCCCATGGGACAGTTATACTGTACCTCGTTAGACAGCAGAACATGTTGATGGTTGATCCCAGAGTAATGAGTAACACGGACTGTTTGTATCTATCACACCATCTACTGCTTAATCGAAATAAGACGCATGTGGAAGGCTATTCATTTCACCGCACTGTTTCTCAACTGCACGTCACTTTGAAGAAATGTTGTTTTGGAGTGTTTCTAATAAAGACCACAGTTTGGCTATCTCGTTTCATTTGTTCTCACTTTCCTATTAACAAAGAATAACTAGTCTGACTCAGTCCTATTGAAACCACCACCCCCTCATCACATTAAAACACGAACGCTTATTAGATAAACCCTTTTTCCGAAGTTTCTAATTCGGTTTATTAATGGCTTTCTGAGTGTTTTGATTATATTTTATAATCAATTACCAAACCCTAACTAGACGATCAATCCTTAGGACGAGGAACCAACAATGATAGTTGAATAACTACAATCTGACAGTAAACACTGTTCAGTATGCTGACAACTGCTCCGTAGAAATGGTCAGGAAACTAGAGGAAAAACAATCCAAAAAGCAGATTTACGGGAACAGAAAACAAGGCAAAGTGGACTTACGGTTTTTGAGAAGGACAAACAGCAGAGACCTCGCTCGAAATCACCTAAGCCAAGAACACGCAGCGTGCGCAGGTCCACTGAACTCCAAATACGTACGTGAGGCTGTACAGATGAAAGTGTGTAAAAAAGTTAGCAGAGAGAGGGATGCATAATCAACACTAAAAGGAACTAATTATAAGGTCGTCAACGAGAACGATTATCAAATATGCAGGGAAGGAGTAGGCGTACATAAAAGGATGTGGCAAGTAAGATTTCTAATTGGTTGAAAATAAAGGTTAACAGACGATCAGTCTCCCTACCAGTACGATCATATAAAAAAGACAATTGTCTCACTGTAACCAGTACAATATATAAATACGTTTTCGATTTTGAACAGTTTCCATTGAATACTATGGATGGGGTTGTCGTTGATCCTGATGACAGCCCACGAAAGGTTAGGGCAATAAGTAAGTGTGAATGAAGAAAAACCGAATAAACACAAAGGAGTCTCATAGAGAAGAGCCGACATTAGAGCGGATATATGCTGGCCACCAGCTGCGTTACACCTCTACATCCAAAGGCTTTTCAACTCAACGGTGAAGACAGTTGCAAATATTCAAATCTGGCAAATAAGATCGATTAACCTTGCCAAGCAGTGCTGCTGGAGCTGTCATAAGTAGTGGCCACGTTATCGCTTGGCAATCCTCCGATATATTTCAACAGTCATCAACTGTACTGAAGAATGTGTGGTGCGGCACACGTTCTGTCGGCTGTGGATTTTTATCATTTTGCTTAGTAGCTGAGAAACGTACAGATTTTCCAAATACGTGTCAACGAAATATACCGTTGCCCACCAAATAAGTCTAGTTGACCCAGGCTAACTGGAGGATACAGCAATAATCGAATGCCGCGAGTTAATACAATCATCCGCACAAGTGGGCTACATCTGTGCTCTGCAGAGGGAGCGTACACATACACACTGTAGACCCTCCCTTTTGCTTGCGGTCGAACGCCTTCGTGGTTCCATAAATGACGAAGATTTGTGAATGCACCACATGCCTTCTCTGTCTTCAAATAATTAATACAAGGTGATGAGATGGCACTAACCGGGTAGATGAGACGATTAACAGTGTCAAGCGGCCTGCCTAAAGATCTTGAAGACACGTGACAAGTGTAAACGGTACTAGTGAAAAAAGCATGACATTTAGCTCCAAGATGAATACGAAACAACTGTAAACCGAGACGTTTCAACTAAAAGCTTCAGTTACTTCGTAGAGATAAATTAACAGTGAAATTTTCAGTTTTTGTACCACGAAACATTTGCTGTAGTGCGCTCTACAAGGTCACGTGGGTTGACACTGAAGCCGATTTTCCGCGTTTGATAGTCGTTCGCATACGGTTGTCGGTGTACGGTGGAATCACCGCAAGAATCTACAGGGAAAGTAATTTGGATGTCGCCATAATCAATGCGGTATCTCACCATCCAGTTCGCAGTTCCAGTTGGGTTCTTTGTATAACACTCCACCGCTGATCTCACAGAGGTTTAGTTAAGGAGCCCCAAATCAGCTGAAAAAGACGGTGCAGCATTCAGACAATGACTTAGCGACCAGAGATGAAATACACCAATACACCGGGCTGAAGTGACCAACTACGGGTGAAACCGATTAGCAAATATAATGAACAGAAACAAGTCAAGTTCAGCTGAGATTAAACGCAGACGATGCGTCGGCTGACGGTAAGAAAATCTACGCTAGCGCAATCACTGTGATAGAATACTTGCGGATCACAAGACTCTCACAACCAGATTCCGTGGCCGATGAGTTAGTTTTCAGGTGACGTCATGTCGAACACGACTGGACAGCATATTGTCTCACTAGGGGTGGTGATATAAAGACCAATCAGGACATTAGCTAGAGATCGCTAAGTCTGGTTTCGTCGACCTTGCTCATGAGAAAACTGGGTTGTATAGGCGACAGTTCACCCTACCGGCTTTAGGACAGTATGTATTTCACTGCTTTCAAAACAAAAAATTGCAGTCGATGACGACAAGAAGTTAGCTGGAACGGTCACAGTAGGCAGGGTTGACGGAGACAGCAAAGAACACAGAAAAGACCGAACTGCAAACATAAGATGACTTTCAGGTGACCGAGCACTCTTTGGAGATCGATGAATCAAAACGATTTAACAGGTAGACTTGTGAACGAATGAAATCACGTGTTGCGTGCGTGTCGTCGTGCTTCAATCTAACAACTATCCAGTCATCAGTCGACAAGATAGTAGTTAATCAAGAAGATAAGGGCGAAGTAAGAAAACCGTCTTCAGACACTAGACCATTGCAGTCTGCGCTCAACCGTATGTATCAGATACATCAACTTGTACGTAACGAATAGGTTAGAAGGCGGATATTCTGTAGTAAGAGTCGTACGAGTTAATCTGCACTATCTTTAAGAGTGCACAGAGCATAAAACTCTTTTGGTGATGTTGTGGGTGGTTAACACAGGGTACAAAATAGACAAGAAGTTACTTGAAATGTAAAAATGAAAGCTTTAGCGATACACATTTTAGTGTTGTTTGGTTCAATTGTCTGTGAAGTAAGGGTAATTAGTAAAGCAAGAAAGTGAAATGCGTAAGAAAGCTGTCCTGGAGGTGCTGCCATATCATCACTTTAAGCTCGATTGTTTAGTTTCAAGGTGTAGATACTGTGATATTGAACGTTTAGAGTCAAGCCTATGGTCATTGTGTAATCAGCCCAATTCCTCCTGTATATATATATATATATATACAAGCAACAACGAACCAGATATGAAAGCTTCCGTTAGTAAGCAAAACCAAGCCACCAATCCCATAAGTGTTAAGTGAGAAGATGAAGAAACTACGATATAGTGGCAATCAAAAATCAAAGCATGTTTACCTTTCCTTGTTGTTTACTGTGTCCAGCGACTTGTCCAGTGGCAACCGTTATTCGATCCGGATGAATGGCAATGCTGAGCACAATGAAATACAAATTTGAAGCACTCTTTACAAGCTCAACACAAAAGAAGAAAAATAAAAACATAACTCCACTTGTTTCGTCTAAAAGAAATCTAGACATTCGGGAAATGTTACAAGAAGTTTTTAAGCTGGTAACAGTTTTACAGTTCTTTCTAAGCTTCAGTAGTTTGTATCATCCCAACAGCTAAGCTAAAACTAACTGTTGGTGATGCAACACAGTGTTCGCAGGCAATTTGGTCGTTTGATTACCAAAGTTATTGTCATGGCTTGCTGAGAGCTTGAGATCAATACTTCTGTTTTGGCGGGACTGTTATGAAGACTCTTTTCTTGGAGTTGATTGCCCCCCACTGTTTTCACAGTGAGCATACTGTGCAGTCATATTTCTGACTCAAGTCAGAAGGATTCGCATGTATATGGTAGAGAGACAGAAGTTAGCCGTTAACAAACCATGACGTTCAGTTGCAATCGATTCTTACAGTTGTTAAGCAAAACATAGCTGAATGTCAGTCAAGCAATATAATCTGTGAAATATGAGACAGTTAGAATGAGTCCCTGAAAATGTTGAGGAAACGAATAGCAAAATAAGAAGCAAATAACGTTCGGTGGACAAACAGAATGCTTTATAGATTCTATGGTGACATAGCAACGAGTCATAACAATAGCATGAATAGGAAATTTCGGACCGGACCAGACCAGACAAGACTAGACGCAATCCTTCACGTTGCCTATTAGAATTTTCGATGTAGTCAGCGTTTTCTGTCTATCAATGAAGCTATAAGGGACAGTAGAAGTCCTCATAGATAGTTCGTGGTCTGTGAAGAGACAGACTAATAGTTAGTATCAGATATGCATAGCTATCAGGTTGTATTTGTTGTATTCAAATGAGTGATAAATACATCGGCTAGAATGTTCAATAGCAAGCGACCCCGATAACATGTATTAAATAAAATAAGAAATGTCATTTACCAGAACGGATTATTTGATACGATGGAAGTTCCTACCTCTGAAATGCCGACAAAAGTTACTTAATGAACTGAACAGCCTTCGTTCACTTTGCCAAACGTTCTCTGTCTGAGGGAATGAGCAAGATGAACAGAAGCGATTACATTGAGAAACTAATTATTATTTCCGTAGACCAGAGCAAATTTTTAAAGTCGCCAACAAAAGGGATAAAACTGGTCATGCAGAAATCTGATTATTAGGGACTTTAAGTCACTGAATAACGACAAGTTGACAATTGCCACGAATTACGAGCAAGTACGATCACAGGGTTCTACTATACCCCGTTTCTATGGACCACCAAAAGTACACAAACTTGGTGTGCCGGTTTGTCTAATACTCGATATGATTAATTCGCCTTACGACTCAACGGCAAAGGGGCTAGTGAAACTGCCTGAAACTGTCCGAAAAGCGATTGACCCTCGCAGTCTACGTGATACGTTTGAATTCGGATATTAAGATGAGTTCACAAAAATCGCTACAGTTCGACGTAGTGTCATTAGTCACCAAAGTATAGTTGATACAGACAGTTAATTTTTTAGTGATTACCCGTCTGAGACTGGACTCGATGTTAGGATACCGGCACTGGAGTGCAAGGAGCTCTTGTTCCGATGCACCCTCGATGTACACTTGCTGTTCAATAGTCTCCCGTACCCACAGATATATGACAGGCCAACGTGATCCTCACCTGGACCTTTCCCGGCCAATATATTCACGAAACAGTTTGAACACCACGCTCTAGTTCACTACCAGCCAGTTTAGTTAGTGTCACCGATACGTGGATGATATGGTTACCATCATTAGCTCTGAAACTAACCAATGTACAGCACTCGACGCGTTCAATCATGCCCACCGGTCTATTGAGTATTGAGTAAAAGACTAAAAGCCAAACATCCTTCTTAGATGTTTGTTCACACCGACGAATAGACGGCAGAGTTCAAGGCGGTATTCAACGAAAGAATACCTGGACAGGTCAGTTCACAAATTTTCCCGGGTTTGTACTCTGAACACAGAAAGGAGAGCTCGTGTGTTGCCTGACTGACATAGCATATAACGTTTGTTCAACAAGTAAGCTAGACAGTGAACAAGATAACGGCTACCCGGGACTATTTAGCACCAAAAACGAGCAGAACGTCACCTAAAGCTGAAGCACATGATGTAGGAAAGAGGCCCGTGTGAACTGGAGCACCGTTTAAAGATGATAACACTACAGACTGGCCAGCAGATAGGCTCAACCAGTCTATGCCAAAACTGAACTCTGTAATCCGTTTTCATGACAAAGAGAGACTGTCAGCTCAGTAGTCATCTATCTGTATTTCCCCATTCACTTGTTCCTGAGGATCAGGTCTTAGTGGTTCAATACCACGGTGAAAATTTCATCGGTTAACAGCACTATCTTGGCACATCTGGTTAAAAGTGAGCACCAGGTGAACACTGATCAAGCTCCCCAAATGGTCTATCGCATGCCGGGCAATTCATCAAACGCCGTCCAAATGAGAATACTCTGTACTACCGAGGCTATCGAAATCGGGCCGCTTGACCTAGTATTGCATCATCAAAAGCGGTTTGTTCAGGCGTTACGACTACTCTGGTCTTAGATTCACCAGGTCGATGGCCATCCTACGCGGGAAAATTAAGTGACGAACTTGGCGGTATGGATCAATCAAGTCACCAACAAGAGATCGACTAGTGACGAAGTTTGTTTTTAAGAAGACCGATCGATATGTCGATCTAACTGAAGCATTTCTTAATATAATTGTACCGGTCTGAGGATGAAGTATCCAAAACATACGTTCGTCTATACGCCTTTATGTCCTGAAAACACCAACGGAAAATACACCTGATTATATATATATATATATACTTGAATAAGAGACTTGGTTGAAAGAGATAGAAATCACTAAAGACTACTTGACATCGATTGAGTCACAGACGTGTTGGTTTTTGACGACACTCAAAAGCAGGTATTCGAATCGGTCACCGTTGCGTTATAGTTTGACAATCAAGACGTCTCCAAAATGTAAATAGTCAAATATTTAATCGGAATACGTTGCCTTCGAAATGTCACTCTTTTCTAGTTACACGATCGACTAGCGTGAAAAGTGTTTCTTGTTCCTTCGGCACCAAAAGAGTGAAGTATTTTTTGGAATGTTTGGCGTAGGACATTTCATGTAAACAGTAAATGATCAACACGGTCTTTTAAATTATTTGAACTGAGACGTTAATCCGAGTGTATATTCTAATCAGGCACACCGGAAGTGTTCGTATAATGACAAAGTTTTCACACCAGTATGGTTAAAAGCTGATAGATTTCACGTAATTATGTGGTGTGGTTGGGATAAGATGAGACTCCAAAGTTTACGATAGGACCGAACGTAACCAATTCAATTCTTAGGTTACTTCAACTCGACCTTCAAGCTTGAGCAGACTTTTCGTTTTCTCGAGCAAACGTGTAGAATATTCATTAAACTGGAACTTGGTGCCATTCGTCGAACACATTATCTAAGGTCATTGTGAACACCTAGTCGACAATGAGACCGCATAGAGACATTCCACAGATGGTTACAAAGGGTGGTGTCGGTGTAAACAAGCAGCGTTTGATCCGATTTTGTATAACAAACCCATCGATAGTAATCGATTAGAACCAACCATTCGTTTTAATCTTTCATTAATTCTGTCAGTAAAAGTAGCCCTCTCGAAAAATTAACGACCTTCACAAAATGTGCCAACCAACGCACCGATCAACTAAGTCACAAAATTAGAAACTTGCCAAGCGGCACACATGCTTGATTCACCAGCCAATTCGAGTGTCGCACGTGCCCCGTTCGACACAATGCCATTATCGTACTATGATAATTAAACTGAAACGTTACAAGACAAAAATGCAAGCAGACACAATAGCATAAACTATAGGTTTCACAAATGACCTTATTGTTATGGCCGCGCAAACGCTTGGTCGGTCACATGCAAAATGCGTACACTGAAAGCGGGCACGCAAGGCGACAGAAACAGATAACACACAAAAAATTCGGTAATGACTGAAATCCATAACCCTGTAATCGATTGTACTTTCCGGTGGTGTCAGTATTTTTCAGCCAACTCAATATGCAATTTTTTGAGACATTTCAGACATTAGCAGTCTAAAATTTAGATTACTCCGCCTGAGACGTTCGTTTCAAACTCTACTATACTTGCATATATTCGTGTTCCTCGGAGCGTTGCGTGCTGATGTCTAATTTGTGTGTTAACAACACTGATGATCCACATACTTCTGACGTGAATGTGATTGTTGAGACGAAAAATAGGAACGCGGTACCAACAGTCCACTGCCGCTGAGCGCATTGACAACCGATGAAGAGACAGACAATGTGATGTTAATAAGGAGAGAGCCTACAGGGTGTGCATATAACGGTAAATAAGTTGGTGTTCGTCAGACGAACCGCAAACTGACCTAAATGGAAGTGAATGCACTTTGGTCAGAATGTAATACCGTTAGCCAAGTCGGCATGAATTGTCTGGAGCTCACGGAAGCATACACATTCATGGGTGAATCGCGTTTTTACGTGTTTAATCGTAATGCATTTATAATGCTACCAGATACTGGGTCACATATGAGTCCAACATCACCAGACTGTGCAAACCTAGACAAAGGTACTCAGACTACCTGAAATTCTGACCAGTAACTTTGTTAGTTAATCACTACTGAGCGCTGACGATGCGATGTTCTCGAAAGTGAAACAAAACGAGACACGAGATACCATAGGAACAACGTGAGTGCGACCAACGAGGCGATGGGCAATCCATAGAGTTTGAACATCCATTCGACGATGACTTAGACACGGTTAAAGTACTTTCAGAGTACCCGTGTTTCGAAGAGAGTGTAGGTGATGACTCGAACCCAAGGCCGAAAACTCCTTTCTGCAAGCATGGTCACCAATAGTTGGTTTGGCAGATTTGATAATTTAGAATAGACCCAAATGCGAAAACTCTGGACTTCGGCTGGATTCGGACCAATGATAGAGACAAGACGCCCAGATGAGGCAAGAGAAGTACCAGCTGAGCTACGAATCCATGTCATGAGCTCTGAAATCTTGACCTAATTACCTACCCACCGATATATATATATATATATATTCAAAGTATTAAAAAGGGGCATACACTGAGTAGTGAACGATTTATTGTGACGTTTTAAATCGACACTAGGATCCGTTATCAAACAAATAAATGTGTTGGAATGAGATTGTTTCATCTTTGCCCGTGCGACCACTTTCGAATGATCTATGTTGACCTCGTGGCCCGTGTCCGCGTAGTGGTGCCACAGTTGTGATCTAGGGTCGGCTCGTCGCATCGCTAGTTTGTGTTCGTGCACGCGTGTGCGAAGCTGTTTACCTGTCTCTCCCACATACTGTTGGTCACACCCCAGACATGGAATCGCGCAGACCACGCCAGACTGTTCGTGTGGTTGTACACGGTACTTAGCGTTCACCAAAACTGAACGGAGTATTGAGTTTGACTTGTGTGGTATTTGGATACCCAGTGGTTGGAGCATCCTTTGTGCTGCTTCAGATGTGCCGTGAATATATGGCAGTCATTCGCGTTTTGGGCTTTGTACGTTCAGTTCTTGTGACACTCCTGACAGATGCCTTTATGAAGCTACTGGGGTACCCATTAGAAGTGAACAGTTTGGACAGGTGCTTTCGTTCTTGTCTTCTCAGTTCAGTTGAGCTACAGTGCGCGTCTGCACGTCGAAATAATGTTCGCACGCAGCTTTCAATTTGTCAGGCTGGATGGTTGCTATCGTACCTGAGAATGACGTCAGTTGTTGTTGGTTTACGATAGACAGTAGTTTCAAGCTTGCCATCAGGTCTTCTTATGACCGATATATCGAGAAACGCCAGGCGTGAATTTTCTTCCTCTTCGCGTGTGTAGGTTATTCCATCTATTCCATCTATGGTCAAGCTGAGTACGAGGCAAAACAACAAATGTGTCATCCACATATTGAAGCCACACTTTAGGTTTGAATGACTGAAAAGCTTCACACTCGAAGTGCTTCATTACGGCGTCTGCAAGTAATCCTGATATGGGTGAGCCCATTGGTGTACCTCTCTTTTACGGGTAGACTCGGCCGTCAACTTGTAGGTAAGTCTCCATGCAAAGCTCCACTAAATGAATCAATTCTTTTGGAGAAAGATTTGTCCTATTGTGAAAGCTATTGTTCTCATTTATCAGGAGCTGCAAACTTTCTATCACAAGTTTCTTCAGTATGCTAGTGAAAAGCGATGCAACATCGAAAGAAACGAGTGCATCGTCTTCTTCCAATTTCAAGCTCTTAATCCGTCTCAAGAAGTCAGTCGAGCTGTTTACGTCATGATTATCGTGAGGTAAACATGGCCGGAGAATACGAATATATATATATATATATATATATATATATGTATATATGCGAAATTGGACGGCATTGTAAATTGGTAACAAACACACAAAGATATAAATGTAACATACACCTCAAAAGACGATGTTAGCACTGCCAAACAATAAACAGAAAAGCAAGGGGCATCAAAAATACGAACGAAATCTCACCATTTCACATCATCTGTGTGTTCCAGATAATGACGCTGACATTGCTCTTCAATGTTGTACAAAACGACAACAGCGGCCACGAAGTAGATGATCTCTCCAGTGGGTAGGTAGTGTAAATTGTTTCGGCAATCCCGACCGCGATATCCATAACTGGTTTTTGCAAAGCCTAGTTAGGGAATTAGCCTGAATACGTGATAAAATCATGTGCGCGCACGTACGCCTGTTGAGAAATTCGATCCGGCTTCATTTGCAAGCAAAACAGTAATGTTAAACGCAAGAGCAATGCAGTCCATGCACCTTTCAGGAGGCATCAAACACATATTAGAAGACTGGTCGTATTGGCAGTTAAACTCAAAACAATACATACGGTTAACGCAAAGTTCACGAATCAAGGTAGTTCGGGTTAATAAACCTTCACTGAAATAGACTGTGCTTGACAAGGTTCACTGACGCCAAGACGGTCTACGAGATTGTGCCCCACTGATTACCTAGGCTGGAGGATTGATAACATCTGGTTCACACATGACCTGATTTAGTACAAGAGAGCACAGGCCTTGCGGCGCAAAAAAGATAAGATAAAAGGTAACTCAATTGGGACAATAAACAGTGTTGGCTTATGGCATGGACGGTCAGCAGTCCACAGAGTGTTAACAATCAAGTCTGTGATAAACTGAGTTAGGAGAAATGAATGTAGCCTGCAGAATTGTAATCAAATATCTAACAGGATTCCTTTGAAAAACTCATTTAAGAAGTCTGGATGAGCAATATCGTTCGTACTAAAACCAATCGGAAGTAAACTATACTGTCACCGTTTTGTCTATACTGAGACATTGTTCGATAATAATTGTTGCTAATACAATTGGAGAAAGATAAAACAGTTGAGTGATATTAGTTGTGTTCTGCAACCGTTCGTTTGAGTTGGTGAAGAATTGAATCGTAATTTAGTCAGTTTACTGAACGTCACAATATACATTTCAAATCTGAATTCTGTTCCACTGTTACTTACTTTTCTGTTGAGTACAAAGCTGCGCATAGAGAAAGGGTACTCAAATACGGCAAACAACGGAGCAGATGGATTACTGTAAATTATATTAATATATTGACTGATTTTTTTGTTGAATATATGGATACAGTTGTTCACATAAGGCAAAATTACTTTCTATTAGGTAACTGTGAACCAAAAAGGATATATCCAAATTTCCACTAACTGTACGATGACAATGAAAGTATATGAGGAAAGTATTAGTGTCGGCCCATCGTTGACGCATTAATCTGATTTGCTCACTCAAGTTTATCGTCCCCGGATAGCAAATTCTTTCTGTCTGGTAGATTATTTCAATGACGTTACATACATTAACAGACAGATACTATCTCTTCTTCTAAGTCAGCATAGCATTCAACTGTCTCTTACAATATAGTTAAACAATTACTGTTGCCCTTTAAACGCTTTGCTTGGCAAACGTCATTCCCAGTTGTCACCAATTCGGGTGCCCATCAGAATGTACCAATCACACCGATTCATATTCGTATGAATCGTCTCGGCTAAATAATGCATATGATACCATCAGAGATATTCTCTTTCCTCATTCCACATATGAATTTGTTGAACTGGTTAGAAGGTTTAACGCAAACCAATCATCACTCAACATGTGCGATTATTTTACATGCCCTTCTTAAAGGAAAGAAATACGACCGGTTTTCCAACGACTGTCCACGATTAAAAGTAAACAGAACAAAACACCTCTCATACCGTAGTTTGTACATTTAGTTAAACCACCGAGTCACAGTCCCTTCGAGTAAAGAATGTTCACAGTAAAATGAAAAGACTCACATCTACGTTCCTTACAATCCAAATAATCTTATCATTCTGTGATATAAACGCGCCGCATTATTGTCCGGTAGTTTCCCTGATCTTTTGACGAGTTCAAACTTTTCTCCAGATCCACAAAGCATTTGACTAGCTGTAATGATATTTTTATTTCTCATCTCAATAATACTTAGGTATTTTACTGATGGTTAGTAGAGAATTTTGGTTGACAAATTAAACAACACTCACAATTGATTGCAATCATTGTCTTCCCATAGACATTTCAGTCAACCAGCAAGAATATTGGTGAACTCTAACAAGAGTGAAACTAGGATCTAGTGTTTCTTTTTTAAACGGACTAGTTGAAAAGTCTGTGTCGGAATGCAAAAGTTGCTACCAGTTGTGAGGGATATTCAACTTAGATTGTTAATTATTGTTGTTCAATATTCTACAGTTTTTGGGCCGTTTATTTCAAATATCGTTTCATTATAAACACCCTCGTCGCAACCATATCTACTCTCCATTTGTATCTGTTGAACACAGATGACAAAATACGTATGGAATAATCACCAAATTAGAAATGGGAATGGCTTTTTCTATTCAATTACTTGACTGGACTTGTAATCTTAAGCATTTTTCACCGGCCACAAAAATGTTGCTGAATTGGCAACACTCATCGCCTGAACTCCACTTGGAAACACTCGAAAATTACCCTGATGTAAGAAACACGACTGGATTCTCACTTCGGAATAAAGACTGATAAGGCAGGTACAAAAGTGAAACACTAAAAGCCGGTTAAATAAGAAACATGTGCGAATACTTCCGTAACCGGCACAAGAGCACATTTGAGACACCTGTACATTTCATTTTAGCAATGACGATGACGGACAGTTTGTAGCTAGAAATCATGCATTCATTGAGTCACACATTCTGTTCACTGAATTATCAATTCAAATAGCATGACCCTTGACCTCTGATTGTCAACAGAATGCTTTGAAACAGAACACGTCGTCGCGTGCACGTATACAAATAAGGATTCATTCATGGATCACATGCTTATGATTATGTGCAAACACAAAACACCTGGACAACACTTGTGGTCAACAAACTGGTTTTCGTTGCCAGAATGAAAGCAATCGAAAAACCATGGCGGCATGTGCACCTTTTTCCGAGAATGACGAACACAAAACAGCGAAATTTGGGCGAATGGACTAGGTAAATTGAGGTGACTGGATTGAGGCAGCCAAAGTGAAAGCAGAAGTTAGACGATCGACACAAAATCATTAAGATTTATCGATTTCCTTGATCTTTCCCAAACTAGGTCACTCACAAAGTGATCCGTTTTCAACATACAAACTTTATCGATTACACTGTCCTCATATTCATACCGAACGGTCTAGGACCAAGCAAACTACTCTTTATTTGTCCACACTATCTTGTAGGCACTACCGTGAAAAACAAAAACAGAATGGCGCTAAGCCGAGGAAAATCAGTTAGCTAATTCAGGTTAAAAGATAAGTTTTAAATTAACACGCCCTTTTTTCTTCCATATGCGTTATCTAGACAGTGCTGTCCAGACCGAGACCGTGGGTATACTCCAGACAGCCAAAGTTCATACAGCCATATAGGGCAACCCGTAAACAATCACACCGGAATACGATCACAGTAGAAACAGGAAAGAAGTGGAGAACAAGGCTTGTTTTCCAGGTTTGATCATCAAGCGAATTACAACACCACAGAGGGATGAGAAGGCTTTCCCAAATGGGTTAAGTAGCTGACCAGCAAAGAAGCCTCAGACTGCGTTATTGTCAACAGACACGCAGATAATGATTGCACAAGGGATATAAACGATGTCTACAAACATCAACGTCTGAAAACGAACCGTGTTCGATCCATCCCTGGGGACAGTGTGAGTAAAAAAAAGTTCGTTATTGGTAATAGGACGATCAGAATCGGCCGGATGAGCAATAAGCACACTTGATTTCAACAAGACATGCAGAGTGACATCCACGCAGTCTACCAGATAGTAGTCCTACGATGTGACCGTACCAAGAGGCTCGGAAGCAACAAA
>JTDE01001763.1:0-16886 GCA_014338405.1 Paragonimus skrjabini miyazakii | reverse complement strand
AGGGGTTTCATTGTATTTGTTCATTTATTTGTCAAAATTTTTATTAAATATCCACGCTACGTGTCAGCAGCTGACGCTGAATCTATACGCAGGGAGTAAATGCTCTCTTGAGCAGACCGTTAACATGTGAGTTTTGATATATTTGGAATGTTAATTGACGGAGTCTATCACAAAACATGAAATGTGCACATTTCGCTGTCGGAAAAAAGTTTGTTTTAATGTGCCAAACGTGTTTATCAGGGACGTTAATGAGATGCGATTTTTCGAAGGAAAAATGCGTTGGCGAGGTAGCTGAAATTTATACTGGTCAAATTAAAAAGTTTTGACAAAAAAGAATGAAAGACGTGCACGACATAAGTTGTACAATATTTTTCTGTAAATTGTGCAATCAAAAACCCATTAAACCGTTGATGACAGCTGACTTACATATGTAAGTCAGCCCAAGTTCATTGGAATTTCCCACATCATTCCAGATGCATTCATGAATGGATCCTTCATTTTCTGGAACAACTGTAAGTTTTCTATCAGATTGTCCGAATAAGTTATCGTTGTATCTTGCTTAATAGCCGAGATATTCCACGTCTAATTCGTACTAATAACTTATTTTTTTTACATATGTCATGGCATGGAATGAACAACAACCCATTGCAGATATGGATGGAGAAGTGGATGTTTATTTTTATATATTGGACTACTTGGTAACTGCCCGCGGTCTGTTTATTTTTCACTATAAAAATTGTTTGATCATAATGGTTTTTCCAATCATTCCGAGATATGTGATTTTCGTTGTCGGTTTGCTGAAGGCAGACGGTAGATTTTATCGTGGCTGGGTATTTTAGGCTTTCGAAATGTAAGCGGCATTTCAATAAATCGTATTATGGGGCTGCGCGTAATTTTTCTGCCGACCGTTCCCTGAGTGTTCCCAAAGTGTCTCCCTAGAACTCTCAGGGATCACTCGGGGAACGCTCGGGGAACACTCAGGGAACGCTCAGAGATCACTCAGGGAACGGTCGTGCTACTAGGGATTTGAGGTTGTATAATCAACACCATGTGGAACTGGGAACACCAGGTATTTAGCGGCACTTTGGGCAAGTATATGCGACCGCAGTAGGTGGTTTTCGGGCAAAATGTGAGCTTTATTCTGTGTGGTTCGATTACCATAATTACTCCTCACTGTATTCGGGCATAAGCTGGTTTGGCATTGCGTTAGCTAGGAATTGGGTGAAATTATGAAGTATTATGCACCACATAGCATGTTGAACCTCACAGGTTTATAATTAAACGCACTTAAGTCTATGCTTAACAGTCAGCCTACCTGCACCCTATAGTCACAACGCCACGACCTATGGTTGGACGCACTGACGTCTATGTTCGACAGCCAGCCTACCTGCATCCTATAGTCACAACGAAAATAAAATGGAAGTGTTGGAATTCATTTATTAAAAGTACATCATTATGTGCATCATTCAAAGTGGTTTTCTGCAGCCTTGTTACTTCCCGTTCTGCTTCAGTAGAAGTCCTCTTCGTGCTGTGTGTCCATTTCTAAAAGTAAGCGTTAGGGAACTTCAAATGCATGGCAAAGCTTACCAGAACCAATGACGTCCGTGACATCACTTGGTATTACTTTCACTTGGACTCGTTTGCGCGGATGTACAACACGGAACTCATCATCCGACGTCACTGGATCATCAGTAGTTACGGGTGATGGACGGGGTCTCCTTTTCGGTTTGAACGTCGGAGGCAATGAAATGTTTGGGGTGGATGCAACTGAAACCACATGGTTCATGAAGTAACAACGTACTTGGTGAGGGTGTTGCAGTTGTCCCTTGCAGAAAGGGCAGTGCGATAAATCAGTATTGTTCACACATTCTGAGTGAAAAATTAGTCAGCCGCTGTCGCATCGGTAACCATTCATGTTGACAGGATCACCACAATATCCACAGGGCACCCCCATGTTAACATTCTTCCTCCATCTTGGCTGCTTCGTACTGCACGATGGAACATGAGGGAAGTCAGTAAGTGGTAAGGCCGTCTTAGCTTTCGCGATTGACTGGTGCATGAAAGCTATGATAACCTTGAAAACACGGCTGCCAGTCCTGGGATTTACATCCTGAAGCTTCGCCAACCCCAGATGCAGCATTTTATAATCCGGTTGAAATGGATTGGTAATAGCGAGAGCTACTTGTCGGCGAAACATGCTGCTTTTGGGCAAATTGTATTCATCAAGCCACCGTCGATGGATTGGGAAGCGACCTAGAAAAAATGCGGTTTTCGTTAACAACAACTCACTGTATGGATAGAAATCCCATCTGAGAACGGACAGCATGTGAATGCATGGTAACCACATAGACCGGTAGATGTTGCACACACCCAATTGCGGCGGTTTGTTCCATGCGTGTATCTATTACTATCGTCTTTGAGGACACGTAATACGCCATTTTCCTCTATGTGATCGAGAATTCGGGGTAGGTTTTCTGCAACATCAATGTACACAGACCGACTTACTTATTGTCGGAGGATTTAAACGATGACGGATGTTGCAAATATCCAGATATTTGCCATAGACAGCCGCAGTATACTGCTTTAACTCCGCAGTTGGAGTATTGTACTCGAACAAATGCCGAGAGTCGCTCACTTCACTTGCAGTGAGCCGGCGATTTGTTGGGTGTGCCTCGTACAGCAAGGCATTTAGGTCATGGTTGTGCTCTAAAGTAAAAGAGCTAACAACCAACATCGTTTTCCCCCTAACGACGTTAAAGCGTGATTGACGGCATGTATCACGAGAACTAAGCAATTGAAAGTAAGTGAACTCAACTCACTAAACACGTCGTAACCCGCGGCTTTGGTTCCTACGTCGCTTTTACTTGATACATCTGTACGCCATCTACCACGTGACCTCAGCAGTACTCAAACTCACATTATCATACTTCAAGCGTGCATTGCTTGATTTCTTACTTGAGCCAAGCACGTACAAAACACTGTATTCCTTCATATATTTCTGCAAACGACTTCGGAATTCTTGGAAGCTAGAAAATTCCCGATCTTGGAATAGATCTTTGAATCCCTGAAGATAATCCATCACCTAAAATAAAATTTATACACAATTAATCATTTATCAACATAGAAAGATTAACTATTAATCGAAGCCGAGAAAACAGACACGGGTGGGAATGTTTCGGTAAGTTCCTGAAAAGGGGATGCACTCAAAGTACTCGAACACGGAGTTTGGTATGATTCCGGTAAGAGTTTTCCAACAAATATGCCAAAGACATTACTGGCCACTTCCCTTATCTAACTCGGTGATAAACTATTTTGTAAAATCACGAGGGTTCAGCCAGCTAAAATTCTTCTCAGTCAGCATTGTTTAAATATTTATACATTTGGCAGCAAAACAAATATATATCGATAAGCGGACGCGCATAATCGTGCACTTACCAGCCTTACAATCAAGTCCACTCATGTTAAAGTAGCTACTTGTGTTGGGTGTTTGACGTTTATCATTTGTTTTATGGAAATCCGGTGACCACGTTCCCTGTCCTTATTACTTCTCCCCTTGTTGTTCCTTCTTCATCTTACACTGGTGATATTTTCGGTAGTGGTGGCGTGCCTTTTTTAGCGAGGAATGACACAACCATTCAAGTCATGTGCGCAACAAATCGTTTCCCCGACGAATGTTAATCTAAATGTATTACTAAACCTTAATATTGTTTACTTGTGGAAACTTCTTCTCGCGCAGGTTTTCTTCCTTAATTCCCATTGCCAGATCCTTGTGTATATGTACTCTGGTTTCATTTACAGATGATCGCTCCGCCACTACGCATCTGTTGCATTCGATCGTATCCACAGGAATCGTTACTCACAGAACTTGCATATTTAGTAGATCCACCATCGAGGTTTATTGCTTTTGAGGAGTAGTCGGGGATTTGGTTAATTTCAAGTTGAACATCACCCACGATTGATCGCAGCTGTCACATTCCCATAGACTTCCCAGTCGGCCTCTTTCGAAAAAAAGCGCTTGACTCGAGTTTTGCACTCATTAGAGCTCGTCAGCAGTGCATATCCTTGCCGCTACGGCCGGGCCTAGAACTCCGGCCACGTTGTTCATGAAGCAACCGTGTTTACCACTGCGTCACTGACCTGACGTTAGGCGTGACCGAATTGTCATATGTGAACACTCACCCACTTTTGCTTGTGAGTAATGATCAGGTTGCCCGATCGCCTTGAGAGGAGACACAGTTACTGTCTGTTAACTCCAACTGATAACCCCGATAGGAGATTTTGATCTGTCAAGGATGTTCTTGCGCATTTTGCTCACCCTTACTACCGACTGTTGGACCTTTGTGTGTGCACCTTGATTTTATTTACGATTTATCGCTGCGCCATTAAGTGACTGCCGTGGTCGGTTGTGTTCACGTGAATCGTTGATCCAGGACATTGTAAATCTGACAGATTTAATATCATAACTTACTGTTATTTTCATCCTTTCAGGTTGTAAATATTCTCTCGTATTTTATCACTTTACTACTAAGAAACTCTTCATTAAAACTGTTTTACTGGATCCAGGTCGATTGCTTAGCGGAATCAGAGCTAATAAACGATCGCTACGTTACAGAAGCGAATATTCTAAGACCATCTGCGGGTAAACTGTGCGTAGTTCGGAGAATCATTAGATATCCTGGAGCAAAACAGGGTGTTTCGAAATAAATTTTAACGTGAATCACTGTTAAGGGTAAGCAACCACGTTTGTACGCTGATTATTTTTCGGACATATTTGCTTATTCTCCCTTCTACTCTGTATGGTTGGCAGACGTTAGTCAACGAAGTGTCACGGCTAAAGATGTTTGTACATAGGATTATCAGATACATGACCTATGTTGGTATGTGTAGCAATGCGAGGTTTGTCCCACCTCACCAATGAGAAGATTTGTACTATTCAAGTATATACTATTTTGAGGCTTCGCATGAAGTAAACATCTCCTAGCATGTCACGTTTCCGCATCACCTCATGACTAATATTAGTCAGCTGAGAGGCTAAGTTCGCACAAGCTAATTCTAAAATTTATTATCCTTCGGGTAACAACGAACATTCTACTTTTTGTTTCTATTGTAACTAGAAGATAGCCAAGCGACATCGCAACCTATTGATTCTGAAAACCAAACAGTTGAGCGCCGACCAAACAAGCAGTTAACAACCCATTTCAAACTTCATCATTTCTGCGACCTAAACGCCCGTTTTCCCTTGCCCCCAAAGCTAGTGTACTTCGATAATCACATTGTGGGTGGCGATGATTCTAATGAATTTTTGTCACAGGTTTCGCCAACTTTACACGTTACTGACGGTCATAAGTATGTCTTCCATTCGTCCCCCAGTCGGTACTCAACTTTTGATTTCAGAATGCCAACTTCGCAACGGCAGTATTATCCAGCCGCTAGTCACCACTGTGTCATGGCGCAGTTGTTAGATATTAAACGCCACCCATACTTGATCGCAGCCTTCGCTTCCAGATAAGCCCTTCGGCTGGCCCACTTTGGAAGGAAGCTATTGACTCGGTGTTCGCTCTTACTAGAGCTCACCTGTATTGTCTATCCTTGTCCGGACCGGATTTTGCACTCTAACTCTCGTGATTGTGAAACTACAGTGTTAACCACAACCCCGGCAACCTAACGTGACCAAATAATCAAATCGGAACACCCAACCACAAAGCTGTATGAACAATGTTCAGCCTGCCCGATCATTTCGAAAGGCGGCTTAACAGAATCACTATGTTCGATGCAATCGATAACCCCGTGACCAGGACCTCTCAATTCGGTTGGAGTTACTGTCTTCATTGAGCCGACTGAGCATGATTTGCATCAGTATTGCTGGTTGGAGGATTTGGGTTATTTCAAAATTGGTCAGAACACTGATAGACACCACTGATGAGCTCTGATAAGAGCAAAACTTGAGTCTAGAGCCTCCGTTCAGAGAGGGCTAGCCGAAAGGCTTATTTGAATTTGAAGGCTGCTATCAAATGCTGATGGTGTTCGATTTTGAAATAACTTAAATCCCCGAACGTTAACTACCGTGACATTGCCCTCGCTCCAGCACGTGCGGCGGGTTTGGCTGCTGGAGCTTACTTGATTCACAATAGCCACGCCACCGATGTACCACAGCTTCCTATTTGTGGATAATACTACGGAGCTGTCCCGCACTTGACGTTCAGCACCATGAAATTACTCGAGAAACGGCCTTGAGGACGCTATATAGTTGTAGTGTCATCAGCCAAACACCATGAGACAGCTTAGTCTAGATTCATCATCTAGCAGACATTACATCGTCAACAGTGACAGGCTTCAGTCATGCTAACGTACACCGCTGGTGTCTCGAAAGCTCTGCTTAGTCGATGCTGAGGGTGCTCTGCTTTTCTAGTTGAACAACGGGCTCGTACGCCATGTCCAATTTCAACTTGTGCAGGGAAGCTAGCACATCTAGACTCTGTTAACCAACTTTCATGCGAAAAGTGGTTCTTCAACCGTATTAACTGTGACATTACGATGAGAACTTTGTGTAAGGTGGATCTAGTTCTTCATACTAATTCATATCACCAACGTTGGTGAGGGCTTGTACCCTCTTCGCTTCGAGGTCCTGAACGAAATACATTCAGATAACCTGTCGTTGGGCCAAACGTTCTCGAGTCCTCACTGAAACGGAACACCACTCAGCCAATTACGTAGGCTTTGAAAAAAATGCGTTATAGCTTACCCAACAACGATAGAATACACGCTTCGCGAGATGCCAGCATTTCGTTTACTCTCTTTAGTCACGAACGTAAAACATTAGAATATATATTACATAAGGATAGCAACAACAACAGACAAAATCAACGATTGGATTTACATGAAACAAGGGCTGTCATCAGTTCCAGGGCGGACAAACTGCGTGAGTCACACACACAGGACCGGACGGCGAATGTCAACTTTGCCCCAGAGAATGCAAGTAATTTAGGACCCCGATTATGCAAAAATACTTGCAACGAGTCGGTGGGGGGTGAACAACGTGACCTGTTTCCATGGCGTGCTTTCGCTCCGTTGCCATTGCTTGTAACGTCATGGTGTGCATCAACCGCCAAGGTGTATGGTCAACAGTTCTTTGTCGTAGGCACCGATGCGTTCTGCGAATATAAACATCACCGCAACTGCAAGTGAACTGATAGATTACAAGTACGACATAGCATTTCAGTAGGACACGATTATGGATAAGCTGAGCGACACTCCTAGTTGAGTAGCAACTGCAATTCAGCCGCAGGGTATGTGCGAGTTAAAGCAGACTTTTGACTCACGTCAGTTGCGATATGATCACCTTTGGAAAGTAGCTCCTAAAAGATCCGCTCCTTAGGGACAGTACCCATGGCAGTCTTGATCAGTCTTTTCCGGCTGTGAACATCGATGAACTTCTGAGGATATCCGTTCGCAAGTGGCACCTTCTTTAATATCTCCTCCACTCCTTACAAACAGTCATCGATGCAAATCGATGGATTCCGGTTCGTACAGGACTTCGTTTGGAAGTATTTGGCGCAGAAGAAGAAAACTGTAAATGCGGACCGCCGCAAGTGGCCTTGCACTGTAGTGAACCATCCTGCTGTATAGTGAATGAAATGTCCAGGAAATAAAAAACTGTTGTTCGTTCCCTTTTCATGATAAACATAAGGATTAGAATGAGCGAAATTAAGAGGGTTTAAAAGTGAAAGAAAATGAATATTAGTGGTAAAAATCGAAATAACATCAACGTATCGCTTATAGATATTGGCACCATCTATAGCATCAGAAAAGTTTGGTTCAACCATTCCTAAAAATATATCCGCAAGTACTGGACTCAATAAACTACCCATTACTTCCCCAGAAAGATATGCCCTTCAGGCCCAACTCGGAGGAAACACATAACCATCGACGAATCCTGGGTATTATCACGATTCAGCTGAGCATGGACAGTTCGAAATGTGACTGTTAAGCATGAAAGGATGGTCAAGTAATATGAAATTATAGTTCAGTCACTTCAAGGTGTAACCTTAGTCATTATTAATTTAAACTTGCCAACTAGAAACCCCGTAAGCTGAGCAGATATTACCACGGCTGCGATAATTAAATTGTAGACAGACAGACGCTTGAAGGGTGAAACCCGATGTTCTTACACCGGGAATCAGCAAAGAATGCTGCCATCATCTGAGAGTACTGGAAGGCGTAAAGTCGCTACATATCCTGTCACAATGACATCAAATGTAGGAATTTCAAGTGTGATTTTGCCTCCTCATGAGGTTCACCGCAAGGTCGAATGGTAAAAGATGTCATGCCATATTGGCTGGGTAAAATTCTCCTACACTTTTATTGGCTTTGCTTCCACAACGGTATACCTCACTTAAAGATCAAAGAAGATAAGCACCCAAGCAGTATTTGAGACAGTAGTGGATTTCGCAGGTACTGGATGTGAAGGTCATTTTAAATGGAAAACGGTCATTCTGGCGCCGATAGTCGTTTTTAAATATTTCACAGAATATTAAAATCTAACTTTTAGACGAACTGCCGACAGGTTAGCGGTTGCCATTAGGCGGTTTTATCAACAAAATTATATACGTCGAAGAGGTGCGCAAAGTACGAGTTTGGTGCTAAGTGCATTTTTGATCATTTCTACGGAAACAACCTACTACAGACGTTAGCTAATTTTCCATGTCACGAAGGCGTTTACTGCAACTTCTTAAGTGGAATACATAGTACCCTTTTCTGAAAATGCTCAGTTTTACAACATTCTGGAGATACGTCTGGAAATTCACGACCATACTATGTTAGCGTTAAACTTGTACAAGATCACTGACATGTTCGACGGTTAAGCATATATTGCAACGTTTCCAGCCCTCTCATCTGTACGCGCTTATACGTTCGACTCCTTTCCGTATAATTTGAGCCGCAACACAGCAACGGAACTCGTGTATCCTTTAAGGAAGGCGTGAAACCTCATCGCTGACTATAGTTAACCAGCAAGCGCGCACAGATTGAATTTGAGTTGAGTAACGGAGCGTGCTGCTTTGTTGTTGGTGTCGTTTTAGTTTGCGTTTATGTGAGTCGTGCGCATGAATTAATGGACCTCTGGCTCATACGTGTTTGTGTTTTTTTACAGGGCTGTTGCTTGAACCCCAACTTTGTGAGAACGCAGTTCCCTGAAGCCTCCACGTTGCCCCAACGTTGGTCCGCAAGCGTAACGGACAGTCAGAGTAAGAGCGGCCGGTTTACATGCTGCAAACTTACTCAGCCGTCAAGAATGAGAAAATCCGTACCGGTTTGCCAAAATGTGCAATTTCCTTGTTACAGCTCACTTTTCTACGTGTGTGCATAAAACTGAAGTGAGTAGGCGTTATGTGCCTTCGAAACAATTGGCAGCTATCACTAGTCTATTCACCTGAGATCCATGCACTTACCAAATGGTGATTCTGTTGTCTCTTCAAGAACAGCACGAAAGCTGAAATTCCATGTGCTGTTTTGCCATTGATTTTCAAACTTATACCACAGTAGATAAATCATTCTGAACTCTATAATCTGACCAGCGCTACAATTATTCGCACGCTTGCACAATTTCAGTTGCAAAATGCCAGTGCATTGTGAACAACGGCGAATCTGATGACCGTTTGTCAACGTTTTAACCAACCACAGTATGACTAGTAAGTTATCACCCTGCTAACATTTAACTTCCAAAACTCATTGTTAACCCGCGTAGCCAAAAGGCAGCCAGTGAGGTTCAGGATAACTGCAACACCGATTAAAGGTATATGCCCTGTTGTTTGTTGTTTTCACTAAATACGCACTTTCAACGACAAACATTGCCTTGGAAAACTCACTCTGGGTCTGACGATAACAGTCATTCCTACTTCCTTGTGCTACCGCATCACAAATGTTTCCAGCAAACTGTGTTCCAGACGATAAATAGAACAACGTAAAATAGCCGTAATTTTTGTTGAGTTCGCAGGCATTGTGTATCGAGATAACTTGAACCCTGATGCAAGATGACAACTTGTGTTCAGACAATTCTGGGGCACCGGCAGTAAAGCTCAGCGATCTAAAATTAAGACACCGACAAGATGAAACATGATAGAACGTACAGCCGGATCCCGGTGAAGTCAGACTTTCGTGAAAATGCTGATCAACAGTCGTTGGAAACACGGTATGTTCAGTTCTTTGAGACTTACCCACACGGCCCCTCATACACCACTGTATGAATTGCCGACCAACCCAACCGACCAAACACACCGCTCAGTTTTTTAGCTTGCACAGTCCCTGATATATCAACATCAACTGACCTTATCCTGGCTATGCACAGCCAATGCTCTGTTTCTTCCGCTACCTCCAAAGACAGGGTTTATCAGAGCACACACAGCGGGGGTGCACTTAACGCGGTTAGCCTGTGTCGCAACGCTTTGGTGCCTCTCATTACCTCGAACCAGGAACTTCAAGGCCTCCGGTGGAATGTCAGGATCACGTAACTCTTCCTCAACTCGCTAATGTCTGATTGGTGCCTTGAGGCCGCGTTATTCCTAACGTTGTAAAAGGCGAAAGCAAGCCACTTTTCTAAAAGAAGCGTATGCCCGAATGCAATACAGAATTACTCGCAGGCTATCTAGTCCTGTTGTTACAGATGAACCCACATTAGCCGGACTTCGCAGACCTCGTCAAGAAGAATGTACACCGTCAATCCGCGTCACACTTGGTCATATATAAAACACTGAGTACGTGTTATCGGCATCTCGTCCCTCTCTAGCCCTAAGGGCTCCCAGCTGGATTTTTTCGGGTGACCAAGAATCCTGGGTGCATTGTGACCCCACAAACTTTCCAACATAATTAACCGTGTGGTAAGTTTATACATAGCTTAGGGAAGTTGATTGGTGCGGAGACGTTAACCAGTGGAAGCTACTTCCAACCAACCTCAACCCGAGTGTAGGACAGCACGGAGCACGGTCTACCAACTCCCCCCCCGCATACATTACACTCGAGCTACTTCCCAGTCCCCAGACTATGACGAATCACCATTTTTACAAGGTAGACGTTGTCCACTGCGCTCTAGAGGTGATACACGCTGGGAAACAACTTCCCGCCCTACCCTTGAGTTCACACATAATGTTAAAGGTCGTAAGTGGTATGCCACCTAGGACTGCAAGTGTGGCCAAGGTGACAAAGATTCCGGTGACTCTATGTAGACACTCATTACCTACTCGGCCAAAATGCAAACTCCACCGATTTGGAAAAGGTCAGTTTAGCCCGTTACTCATCTGAGGGCAGCGATTGTATACACAGAAAGGGGCGTTCTAACACACGTCTGGTTGATGTTATTTGTATGCCAATGCTCTTCATCTAAACAAGAGTGTGCAGATGTTCGGCCGCTTATTAACGCAAAGTGGCTTGAAATCGTAGGTGTAGAGAAAATTTATCCAACCGGGTAAAGGATTTTCCTCGCCACTCTGTTATTTGTAATAATCAGTCGTTCGGCAGAGGAGAGCGCCTTTAATTAGTACTGGGGCCAGGGCCAATTGTCCCTTGACAAGTCCTCCTGGAAATTTGTCAGTATATCCTAGTCATTGCTTGACACACGTCACCGTCGACGTCAATTATCGCGCGCCATCCACAACTCCAGAATGAGACAGTAAAATGCATATAACCACGAGACTGGTCACCGCAGCCGCAGGAGGCCACGCCGTTGTTTCATTTGCCTTCCGTTTGTCGTGCGAAGGCCTCACCAGTTGGCTAAATTCATGCACATTGGCTGTTGAGCTATACAATCCCGTGCAGTAGTCAGGATTCACTGAGCGGGTCAACCAATCCACAAGGTGGAGAGAAGGTTAACGATCATCTCTATTAAACGCAATGTTGACTGCCGAAACCCATGTGGTGGACATAATCGAGGTTGGTGTGCAATTGGGAATAAACAATCACACCATGTAGAACAAGTCAGGTTCAGAGCAACATGTGTATTCACTAGACCACACACAACATCTCATCTAGTCTGCTATGAATACAATAGATAGAAGCCAATGTTGAGCAATCTGATTGGCCAATGCCGATATGGCGTACATGGTTGACTGCACTCCACCAAATCCTTCTATGGATAAAACGTGCCCATGGAAGGTAACCTCGTTGTTGCAATATTCAATTTTCTCATGTTTGAGCTTGATGTCTACCCGTTGGCATCTGACAAGAAAGAGTTCTAGATTCTTGTCGTGTTCGACTTTGGTACGACCGTAGATCAAAACATCGTCAGCTATGCACATGACACCAAGTAGGTTCTCGATTGCTTGGATTAGTCGTTTTTGGAGTATTTCGCTGGAGACTCAATTTGAGCGGTAGACGAAGCCAGCGGAAACAACCAAAAGGTGTCCCGAATATCATTAACAAACTGGATTGTTCGTCCAGTTTTACATGCCAGAAAGCAGAGGATAAATCCACATTGGTGAAAAAACACGCGCCGGTTGGCTGAGGAAGAATGTCTTCCAATAAGGAAAGTGGAAAAACTCCTTTTTTAATGCTGCATTCAATGGTTTCTGGTCGATGCAAATTCTCAATTCACCGGATTTCCTGTTGGCTATAGCAGCCTGATTAACCCAATCGGTTGGCTCGTCTACTTGTTGTATTACTCCTGGATCTGTCAACCGTGTGGGTTCATCTTCAAATTTCTCTTTTACAGTGACAAACGACGAATAGGCGGTACGACTGGTTTCGCATCCGAATCGATGCTCAATTTACAGACTCCTGGAAAGGTTTCCAAAGTACCATCAAAAACACTGGAATATTTTAGACATGTTTTGGTCATTGGCGAAATTACGTTATGCACACGGTTAAATGTTACTAATTTCAGCGCTTCAAATGCTTCAACCCCAAGGAGGGGTGGGAAATTTTCATTGACCACAAACAAAATTTGTTCGATACGTTTGTCATTATTAGAGTTGCGTGCGATTGCTGTAAACTCCCCTGTGGGCGTCACCGTTGTTCCATTCCGCATTCGAAGCACGAGATTCAACTTCGTCAGTGGTTCGTTTGGAACGCAGGACCGAGAGACGAGACCGGCATCTGCACATGAGTCCACCTGGAAGTTTATTGTTATTCCATTCGATTCAACTTCGGCAGAGTGTATACCCTCGTGGGGTTCGTTCACTCCAGTCGCACACGCTGAGTACCTTCCAGGTTAAGTTCTCTTTGCCATACTTGAACCACTGTTGCAGCAAACAGAGAAATGATTCGCTTCACCGCACTTTGTGCAAAGTTTTCGCCATACTGGACATTGTTCTTTCTTGAAACCAAGGGTTCTTCCGCAGAAAGTACAGCCTGCTAGAGGGTTTCTTAGTTCTTTGGCCATCACGTAAGTAACATCCTCTGTCGAGCAAATTTCGAGGGCTTCGGCCTTTCTATCGGCTGCCTCTTCACTTCGACGCATATCAGTGCATTGTTTGAGCGTCAACTGGGGATCCCCCAGCATTCACTTTGTCAAATTGCCGTTTCTCATTCCGATAATTAACCTATCTTTTATCAGTTTGTCATGCATGCAGTTACAGAAACCGCAGGCTGTGGCCATGGACCTCAGAGCTTGAACAAATTGATCCATGGATCCTCCTGGTTCTTGGACGCGGCAATTAAATTTATCTCTCAAAAGTGTCGTTCGCAAATCCAAAACAATAACATTCTAACCACTACATCACGTTTTCCAAATCTTCTGGGTCCTTGTCTGCTTCAGACGGAAATGTGTTAATGCAGCGAACGGCCTGCTTTCCGATGGCACGTCGAAACTGCCATTTGAAACTCCTTCTCGGCTGACGATAGTCCAGTTAGCTTGCGGAAATCTTGAAATAGCAACTTCCACATTTTCTATCCTGCTGGAAGTCCTTCATCCTCATTCATGTTCAGCTCGGGCCATGGTCGGGGATTCAATCCCGCCACTGGGCGAACACCCATCCAGTCTGGGATCTTCATCTTTGTCATCATGCAGAGCAAGTCGGGTTCAGAGCAAGATGTGTATTCACTACACCACACATAACATCTCATTTAGTCTGTTATGGATACTATAGATATAGGTCAATGTCGAACAATTTGATTGGCCAATGCAGATAGGGCGTACATGGTTGGCCTTCACCTTCAGCCTTCACCTTATATGTGATACCACCAACACCCACAGACCCAAAACAACTCCAGACGAACCGATTTCCGAGGGATGAGAGAACGCCCATTTCAAGCCAGCTGGCTACCACCAGGTGGGCGTGACACAGTTCATGAAACTTTAGATCACATAATGTCTAATCTAAGCGCCCCAATAACCAGCTCCCTCCCGCTTTGCAACTGATGTCCTACCCATAGGTTATTCCGGTTCAAACCCTCGGCCAGTGGTATCATGGAAGAGAACTTAGTTTAGGGGCGACAGTGTACGATATCCACGAAGAAGTTGAGCAACGAGCAACGATAAGCCAACAATCCAAAATGCTCGAGACGAGATAAGATCACAATGCCACGGCACCAGTGAACAGATTATCAACATTAACAGTTAGATAACTCAACAACTTTGGTCGAAGGACCGTATCCAAGAAGTAATTTGCAACTTAGTGCCAAACAGGCTGAAAATATACCATACACACAAAATGGGGCATTCCCATCCAATGAAGTTCTTCCAAAAAGTCAACAGATACAAAATCAATGGAGAAGAGCCAAGCTCCCAAATGAGGTGCTCTCACAAATCAAGCAAATGACAATTACCGGCAACTGGCTGTTTGCACAACCATCACACTGACGCAATAAAAATGCATCTAGATCAAGGCCCAATTAACGGCCAGTAAGAGGAGATGTAGAATATAAAAGGGAAAACATTTAGAGAGGATTTGTTTAGGTCGGATTTTCACACGACTAAACTTCCAAAGTCGGTGCAGACGGTGCCCACCCACAACGTACAGACGCTGTCAAAATCAGAGCACAAGAGCCGTATGTGTTGACCTTAAGGCTTACTAGTCACAACTTGCGAAGTCAACTGTTGACTGTCTCGGAAAATTCTCGGAGCGTGTAGCTCTTTTTGACTAGGTCGAAAGCTGCTCTATCACCTCTTTCAAACCACCTTCCAGAAACTTAAGCCGGTTTACTTGAAACACGCCAATTGGTTCGTAGTCAAAGTTGTGGATCTCAAGGTGTCTAGGACCGTAACCCAGTCGGACAGAATGGGTGCGCCCCAGCTGACTACCTTGCAGTGAGCGACGAAGCAGTCCGCTATGAAGTAAGCTAGATATCACGTTTGTCTGATTCCGTTTCTTCACACATTATCGCCAATAATTTTTCAAATATTCACCCATTGCCCTGTAAGTTAAATGAACTGACAGAATGCCATCGTTTCCCAGAATTGCTTCACATCGCGTTTGCCGAAAACTGGGTCTCTGCATCTTATTTAACTTCCGAGCCGATGATGAAGAACATGCTTCTGTGCCTTGCTGATTGGTCTTCTAGCAAAGGTAACAGTGCAACTGTTTTCGCCCATACTTCGTTAACTGCTGTCCAACCCATCGGTCGTGTGTTACGTGCAACGCGGAGTTAAATCTGGCGCTCCGAAAGACTGATTAATTCAGACTGCGGGAGTTTTGCTGTATTCTGTCGTCCCCCATCGTTTGACCGTCTTTGGAAGGAACTAATCATCACCGGGTTAGAAAAACGGCTCCATGACTTCTACCACTGTGATATGGCACGTCATCTTGTCTAGAAGCAACTTATCTATCGGCTTACATGTGGGCATCGGGAGCTTTGTGGTTGCAAAATTCCCTGACTCAATTAGTTCCTTGTGCGTACGTGATCACATTTACGACCGCACAAAATTTTAAATCAGTCAGACCCCATCACCGCCGGATTACGTTACTACGGGTGTAAACTTGGCGGTTGAAAACCTCGAAGTATCACTCTTTGAACAACCACGTTACCGTCATGTTCAACTACATCTGTGAACTCACTTGCACAGTTTGCGCTCATCACAGAGATTCCTAGCGAACGGGTACGGAGCATCTCAGATCGGGTCCTTCGCAATTGACTCGGGAAAGCCTCGACCCATCCTTCTCTGTTGACAATCTGCGCATGAAGTTTCCTGGTGCCCCTTACATATTTGTTGAAGTTGGCCCATCCCTGTCTGCATCTAAACCTCAGAAAACTGCTTAGTAACACAACTGCCGTACACTCAAATTGATCTGTAGTATGCGAAAGGTTGGAATGGAGTTCAGGGTATCCAGGACTGAGACCGACAGAGGATCCTGCGATCGCATTTGAGATTTATGCGCGAAAGACCGATTCTGCCATTGACAATGATCCAAACAGCTCGCACCTATTTTTGTCTTTCACTTGCAGAACCAATCGGGTTTTTTCAGCTGATGGGTAGGTCAAAGCCTAACAATACCGGTAATGAATTTGCTAATTTGCTCATTGAATATAACGATAGCTATTTTATGTAATAATTTTAGATTCAGGTACCGTTCTAACCGTCGTTATTTCGAACGTGTATGCATACTATGCAAGTCTTTGTTAGCTGTACTAACAAAACTGCGTAATCTCAACATTGGGCTAAATGGAACCCCCTTGTTTAAGTTGAAGTTGCCGAACAGGATACTAGCCCCCTAAACACGTTTTTAACTAAATCACTCGAGCAGGATATTGTTCCATTTAGCTGAAATGTTTCGCCATTTTCTCCCTACCAGCAACGGACCCATCGTCGTTCAGTCCTGGATACCCTGAACTCCATTCCAACCTTTCGCATACTACAGATCAATTTGAGTGTACGGCAGTTGTGTTACTAAGCAGTTTTCTGAGGTTTAGATGCAGACAGGGATGGGCCAACTTCAACAAATATGTAAGGGGCACCAGGAAAC
>JTDE01001762.1:97498-110237 GCA_014338405.1 Paragonimus skrjabini miyazakii | reverse complement strand
AAGTCTTCCCATACAGTTAGTATATGACTCTGAGAGCACAGATACACAAAAGACTCACTTTAAATGGCTCGGTACTCTAAGAGTTTCATACACCGAGTGATGAGCAGCCTCCAGTCTTACGGCATTTGAGGGACCTCGAGGTAAACCTTGTACCCTATACCTAGATTAGTAATACTTTAGATTAAATACTCTGAGATATCCCTGGGCACTTTGACAACGTCAGGCATGATCTCATCTGAATATGATGGAAACCTTATTTGATTGGCTGCTGTTAACTCGGTCACAGACGAGAAAGCCTCGTAGTGGTATCAGTAGTGTTACCCAGGAAGTGTTGTATAGACGCAGTGCCCATCAGACTTTCTAATCAAGAATTAGTAGATCTTCATGCGGAAGACTGGAACCCATCGGCGGACGATCAGTTAGTAGTAGTTAAAGTAGTGACGTCAACAAAATACATGAGTGGTCGTTTGCAAGAAGGATAGCCTGGGCACCGTGGAACTTTGTAACTGGCCAATAGATGCGAGGCAGTCAAGAGTAGGTTACCCGAAATCGTCTTGAAGGAGAAATTGTTTAAAAGTGCAAAGTTGTCATTGATGTCCGTGCTTCAAAGGGTTGTGTGATGGTGGTCAACAACGAGCGATGAAACGAACATCATAAACCTTATTTTATTCTACCATCTAGTATTACTTCGAAACTCCTGAATGAGGTGGTCTTCGACTGTGCATTGTGGGATTGAACTGGTATAGAAAGAGTTTCAAAATCCTCGTTTTAAGTGGTGTTAAATTTGTATAAAGAATGGGTTGTCTTACAGTAGTTAGTTTCACGATCGTTCTAACTGAATAATGTTGCAACTACTACACAGTAGAGAACCATGATGAGATAAGCCCATAGCAGGTATGATCGGATAGATTGGATAACAGACGTAATTGGATAGATGCGCCATGCCTTTCAACTGAAAATGCTCACAGGTACCTGTAATCCACAGTCTGTGGCATTTCTTGAATAGAATGTGGTCACTCAGGGAATATCAGAGATAGGACAAGCGAAATTCCACAGTAGTCTCTTATTGACAAATAGTGAAATGGCGTCACCTGGGGTCAGACTGGTACATCCACTGGAATTCGCGGCTGTTGTTCGGGCAGCTTGTCTCGGCGGTGCAACAGGTCGCGAGGTTAGAGTCAGTCGACAGATATCACCTCTCTGGACTGATCTAACGATAGTTTTCACCAACAATGATAACAGGAGCAGATAGGTCGCACATCAATGACTGTTTAACCCGTGACACGTAAGCTTTCTCAGAAAGCTGAACGGAACTTTATAGAATGAAAATTAAACCTCACAAATGGTGTATCTTGTGTTCTAAAAGTAAACGAATCAAAGTGTAACTGCTGGTTAGACAAACCTGAATGCCCTGGAGACACCGTGAATATTAAAGCACTAAGCATTGATGACGTGGTGATCGGAAGGACAGTAGCTGATAAGAAAAAGAACGTTAGAGTCTACCTGATTAATTACTTTGTTGGCACGCGGCATTTGGGTAAATGCTACTCCCGCGTTGTTAAGGGGTTGTGACAATATGAAGTGCACGTTTTGCTGAGACCGTTTTAGGTCCACGCAGATGCGAAACGACTGTAACTGAACTCAGGGAAACACGATTCTATATTGCGTAGTTAACTCAGATGCAAGCCTTTACAACCAGGTCTTCGTTCTTGTCACCGGAAAACGACGACCACTTGGTTTGAAAGTAACTTTCGTAACCCCAGTCTAGCTATGATGCGTGAGTGATAAACGTTAGTGGTAAACCATGGAATGCAAGTCTACTACTTAAAACCGAGCAAACAATGATTCTGCCTGCCGAGCACGGAGCTCAATATTCAACAATATCTGGAATGAGAAGTTCCCGCGGTGTCACACACACTTGTCAGGAGTTATCAGAGGAAGATACTAGAAAATTCGAACTCAGCCGAAATCCAGATTTTTCGTAACTGGGTTTGTAAATTACCAAATCTGTCACATTGCTTATCAGTAATACGATTTCAGTGATCATCGGTAGATTTGGTGGATTCCGGCTCGAACCGATTAGGGAAACTTTGTCTGGACAGTCAATTAGTAGGAAGGCCTGTTTTGAAGACAGCCAATGAAGGGTGTGTGGAATGGCAATATAATTTCGGCGAGTTGGAAAAACAGTTTATGATAACATTTTTCTGTTGTAAGGGTGGATGTTCACGGTGTCCCATTCCAACCCATAAATGTGGACCACTTTGACCCCTTCCTGAATGAAAGAAGTAGAGTAGCTGAAAAATATGTTTGTGTTTATCGACTCCTTTTTTAGGAGTGTAGCTCATACAGAGATGTCCGAATATTATTCAACTGTTTCGTTTATCCTTAGTCGGGGATTCTCAAGGGCAACCTTTGGTGACAGCAAACCCGGTTTGAGTCGAGTACATGAGGGATTAATGCGAGGTTTGCAGTTGTTAGGCCAAAGAAAAAAAAATGACACTACAATCCATCAGAGGCAATCCATAAAGAAAGCATATGGATGAAAGTTATCCTTCCGATAAGAATAAGATTGACTTCATAAATACATGACAGGCAGCTCAACGGAAAAGATCAATGATCTCCCCATCTGAAAGCAAACGAGTGTTTTACAGGCTCCTGTTATATAAAAGGGGGAAAAGTTAACTGCTTCTTCTCTTATCCCAAACATGTTGTTACTAATGTGGTAAACTATTCAACGCCTTTAGCAAGACGGTAAGGTGCAGTCGTCTGTCAATTCGTCCTGGAAACGTTGGCACAGGTAATACCTTGAGCTACTATACATAAAGGAAAAATAGATTGAAAATAAGCACGGTTTCAAACCAGGAAATTGGCTACTGTCAGATCAGCGGCATATTGGATTGACTTAGGAGATAAAGTTCGGCGCAAATGGTGTCATGACAGAAGTCCAGATCAAAATATTAGAAAATTTTCCAAATAAATGTGAGATGGCTTTGCTTGCTCAAAAGAGTCTCTGAATCATAGCCATAAGAGTTGCTGATTGCTGGTGGTGTAGCAACAATATACACGACTTAAATATCAGGAAGATGGTCTTTGTTTCATAGGGTTTAAACGCCTATTAAACTTGGAACTCGAATCAGCTGACAACTTTCAGGGACAGACTTGCCAGTCTCCATTGCAACTATCAAACTGACGGGTGATCTGAAGGATTAATGTAGCAACGTGAGTATTGCTGCTCGTGCAACGATTGTCCAAAGTATGTTGGAACGATGTAGTGAAATTCTGAATCAAAAGTGTGCGGACTACACCTTACTAATTATCTCCGGGTGCGCAAACGACTCCAGTAATTTAGTCGTGGCTACTTTTGCAAATTTGTGAGTAAAACAGTTATAACTAGCTCAAGACGGGATATGGGTCGGACATTCTGATCACTAAAGATATTGCACAATACTGTAAGAAAAACCATCCCATGCATTGTATTAATGGGAGTAACCAAATTGACGGAACTTATGCTTTTATCATGGGATGCATGCGAGTGAATGAGCCTTGTGAGGCTGCCGAGTTGTTTGTCAACTGAACAAACCTATACAGAGATAAACAGTAACTCATATGTAGAGCGTGGATGGTCCGGCTAGATGCCCACATATGATACAGCAATACACAGACTTTGTGTGTGCTGAATGAATACTGCTCACCAGTGTTTATTGTCTACTTGAATGACATGTCAAGGGCTTTGATTCCTCAGTCAAACTAGCAATCATTCCTTGGTGACGGATATCCATCTGGTTTACAGTGTGTTAAGGTTTGTGTACTGCTTTGGCATGTGCAGGCAGCTAAACAGCCCATTCATGCTATGTATGAGCGAAAGTGACGTGGGATAAATTGTATAATCCACACCTAAGGGTCACCCCGTCTATTTAGTGATGTTAATGGCGAGATTGAATTGCATTTTTGCAATTTGGTATGGCGTGAAAGTGACGCCTACGGCGAGGTGGCGCTAGCATAAATACCCTCTTGACTCAGAATTAGGTGGCTGTAAACTAGTTGAGATGGCGGCTAATCGGACTCAGTGGCGTGAATGCTGCCGCCGTTTTACCGAGTTGTCTCTGAAGCATGTGCAATTAATGACGCAGAGAAGTGAAAGCCATAAGTTGGTTGTTTTGCTTATGACAGTTTACTTCCATTTATAATTTGACTGTCTGTTTGCAAAGTGTAGACACAATGGTGTTGAATTTTTGAGTATAAACATCGTTGTTTGACAGCTGGATCTCAGCCCCTTCATCCGTTCTTCTGGGTCAGAGCTTGCTTTTTTCTTCATAGCTGTATGTCACTGAAACATTAGCGAGATTCACCGACATACTGCCATCTTTGATGATGTCGATGATGAATATAAGGGTTAGACTGAGTAAACTTTAATAGACCGTGAATCGGCGAAGTAAAATTACGATGGTATCAAGGCAGGTTTGAAACAGTTCCGCTGTATCAACATTACTCGGGAAGTCTATGTCCTAGTGCCAATAGCTCTCCACAATGTGTGAGTATATGCTGAATGTGAGAAATCGGACTGTACTTAAAGGAGACTGAGCTACGCTCCCAATTCTTTGGCATAAATGGGCTTCACTTACAACGGTTAGAGATCTATAATGAAATTTCGCGATAGTTTGGGTGGGTTTTATGCTGAGGTATTGACACCATTTCATCGAGTTGTATGGTGGGTCACTGTATTTGTTATTGCAGGCAAACCGCTGGAGATGGTTGACCGCTTTATTTACCTAGATAATTTCACCTGATCAACTTGTGTTGCAAACAAGGAATGCGGATGGCACAAGGGTTATTTATTCGAGAAAATCCGGCGCCCTTGAACTGTCGTATTGCCTCCTGGCAATCGGCGGGGCTGTCGAACCCGGCGATCAGCACCTGTTTCAAGGCGGCCGACTCCAGCTTCGCAGGACCCTTTCGCGCAGCATTCAGCAGCGCCTTCACCCTGCCATTGAGCAGCATCCACACGGCCGCCAGCTTCGCCCGGACGGTGTTGACTCCGATCGTCTCCGCCACGTCCTCGAAGTCTTCCAGGACGCTCCGGACGTCTCCATCCACGAAAGGCTGCGGCCACGAGATCTTCATCCTCCAATTCTGGTCACGGCACCAATTGTCGTGGGCCAAGAATGCGGATGGCTAAAAGATTATTCATTCGGGAAATCATTACATGGGTTAAGCACTTAAACAGAAACACTCATTTGCATACGGTACTCGGTCCAGACCGTCTCGGTGGCCACAGACGCCAGACGTGGCAAGGGCCATTTTGGACGATGCTGCACTCCAACGTTTCTTCACGTATTTTTCCTACGGCTACTTTGATGTCAAAATACATGCCCTGGTCCTACTACTGAATAGTAGTCGTATAAGTGGTATATTACGATCGCTCATCCTCACTACACTTAGACTCTGGCTAGGTGTTCTCAAGGATGGCGAAAGCATTTAGTGCATTTCCCAATGTTTAACACCCATAGCGTTGCAAAGATGTCCATTTGCCGATTATAAACAGTGTTTACGATGCGTATGTTTGCCCTATTGATCAGAGGCCTGGCCCATTGGTGCGGATGATGCATGTGGACTCTCGACATACCTTTAGTTGTCACCTCTAGTTAACCCATATGAACTTGGCTGACTTTGTGAGTAACGTAAGAGTTCGTCGGCACATATTTGGAAAGTGTGCATGTTCGTGCTCGATAATTAAGATAGTGGAAGTGCAGTCTTGGTTAGCTGGGTTACATACTCAGTATACCGACGGATCCTCTGCCGCACTGCGCACTGTTCAGTATGGTTGTCGATGGTTGGAAGAAGTCTGAAGGCGGTCAGGTGATGACCAAGGTCAACAAGCTATGAATATTTCGGCCATCCCGCTGAGCGAGACTGGTAGGTGCCGTCTATCTGGTTGGAGAGTACGTTTTTCTGCACCGCTGATTGGAAACACTCACTAACACGATACTGTATCGTAGTCATTGGCTAGTCTGTATTCCCAAACCTGTTCACTACTGTATCTCCACTGTTTTTGTTCTTCTTCTGCTTATATTTGCATTGATTTATTACTCTACTACCCCCTGTACCATTAGCAGAACCAACGGCAATCCGGGCCATAGTACCCATGAGGACGGCCCAAAGCTGAAAATTGTGACGAATATTTGAGCAAGTGAGCTCTAAGCCGGGTCACTCGGATTCCGGTTTTTCACGTGTGTTGGTAGAGGTTTTGCGATATTTGATTTACATTGGTGGTCAAATCGAGAAAGGTTCCTTCCTTCTTCTTAATTAACTTCAAATGATTCGAGAAAGTTAAGGTTGAATAATTTCGCGATTAATGGATGCTGTAAACCACATTTTGTACTGAATTTCAATTTGATTGAGTTTTTTAGCAATCTATCGTATGCCTAATAGATATAGTATTTGTATGTGGCCCGTCATTCTATTGGTCTTCATTCTGATTGGAATGACACAATTGTATTGTAAGTCATTTCTGCATATTGGTTAATTTCTTTAATTGAAGAAGTTTTTATGAGACCCAGTCGTGAGAAATCAGGGCCTCGGTGGGATTCAAACCATCGACAAAACCAATATGCCCAAACGCGGCAATGAATTCACGCCGAGACCTCGGAAATCTCACACTTGGATTTTGCTACCCATTCGTCCAACTGCCTTATATGAAATCCATCAACCGATCCAGAGGATCTACTGCACCACCAGTGTAGCGAGCCTATTCGTTATTGTCAACTATATTAGAGCAACGAGTGCCTTTTGTACTTTTTTTGTTTCCAACTGTTACATGTACTTAAACAACTGATTGAATGAGTAGAGATACCGACAAATACCTGTGCACTCAAATGTACGACCCCGCTGCGTGCTCGTTTGTCGATCTGCTCTGTTATCGCTTCGTCCTGGTATTCGTTCACTGTCGTGTTGACCTCGCAGGTCGACAATCTACTCTTTGTCTGCTCGTTGCGCTATTCCCAACCGGTCTTCGGTTCGCTTGATCCTACACCAGCAATTTCTGAGCAGGAATCCACCAACGCCATTGGTGTAATACTGTGTCAGGACCTGTCTGAGAACAGGCAGTTGCATCAAGGGCATCCCATAAATGAAAACCGATACACGTATGCATGGTAAATGCAGAAATACGGATATTAAACGATGAAACAACCTGCAGTTGGTCATGAATGCAACTGTTACTAAATTTAGTTCGCAAGATTGACGTTCCTCAAACTAAAAAATGACATACGTTGTTGATCGATAATGACGTGTATTTGTCTTGTAACTGTAAGGGAGAAAACAATAATGCTAGCAAAGAGACAAGCGAAAGCAGGGAAATGGGACATACAAAGACCAACTTGTGTAAATTCACAGTTTTCGCATAAGATTCCTATATCTGATTAAAAAACAACCATGTTTTGGGCCGATATAAGTGACTTACGTACCTTGTAGCTTTCGCCTACCCGTTTTAATTATTATCCTCAGTAAACAGTTAGCTCAATCGGAAGGGCAACATTCACTCCATTGGAAGTGGTTTTATGACACCTGTGCATCGTCTCTAGTCAGACTGTGGGTCAGAAGTCTAGCAGTCCAAGAGGCGAACGGAACTTGCAATGAACAAAATAGTCGTCAATCTCTTCATTTTTCACTTACTATACTAGTTATTGAAGATGCAACCACCCAAGCACGTGGGCGAATCATTTTTCCGAGAACAATACAATAAATTGAAAAGCCACATGCATTGAACATCATTCACAATTGATCGTAGCTGTCGCATTCCCACAGACTTTCCAATCGGGCCATTTCGGAAAGTATTCATCACTCCGAACACCTTGTGTCAACCATATAACCAACGAAATAAAAAAGACTACTTTGTCCGCATGCACGTTTATCATTCAAACATTTCTACACAGTTGTGATTCTTGAGGCCAACCAGCCGGCAAAAACAGAACTGTTCCATGAGTGTCATTTGTGTATTGAGAATAAGGTGAATGCTGTTGGGATTGGAAATGAACTATCCGTTGCATGGACTGTCAACACAGGACTAGTCTGGATGCCAAACAAAAGAAGAGAAAACAAAGTACCACACCTGCAAACAGTCAACTGAATTACGGCAGGAGTAAGCATTCGATATAACATGTGTGACATCATCGTGGAGATAACTTCTGCAGTTGGTCACACGATGTTTAAACTGCCCAGAAACCTCACGCACGGAAGTGTCCAGGCCTTCCTGAAACGACTTTTACAGATGGTTAACGTCAACAACGTGGTTCACACTGCTTTACTTACATTCCCAATTTGAGTTCACACGGTTGAACATTTGAGCCAACCACATCAGGACTCCCAGGAGGCCAGATGCCTCCCTGAGTTCAGTACCGACACATATATATATTCTTCAGATAATTGAAAATCCTCGTAAAAATCATGAAAACTAATTCTTCAGTGAGCCGAACTGTTTTCAATAAATTCTCATCTTAGGTTGGTACAATTATATATCAAATTAAGTAACAATAAGTGAGGTTGCTGATAAATAATAGAACGAGAGCAAGGCGACTAGAGAAAACATAAACACGACTTCGTTGTGGTTACACTCACAAGCGTGGTCATATCCAACGTTACATAGTGATCCAGAACCTGTCAGAAGTAGAAAGAAACGACTCCGAATCATACGTGCAGAAGATCGCAGAAGGGTCAACCGAAAGAAAACGGGCGAATCTATTCCTGAGAATGAGTCCAAAGGGGCCGCGGAAGCAATTTCATGACCAATCAGAGCGGTAAGTTCACAGTTTTCGCTCTCTGAAGTTAAATGAAACGCCGACTTAAAGTTTGTCACTTGTTCCAAAATTCTGCTACCCCAGTGATAAAGGTAGGGCACGTGACCTTGATGTTCAGTTTGAAAACTTCAGTAGTCTTTTACGGTAGTTAAGTCCGTCTACCGAACTGAATTCTGAGCGTTTCAAATGCGTTCCCGTTAACACTTGTTACAAACACTTAGGTTGTGGAACTACAACTTATGGATGATTCACAAAGTCCCACTTAGGGGAGCTAGCTGCATTGAAAAACGAACACTCGATTATGATAAGAGCCGGAATTGTTTTGCTGAGTAGAAATGCATACGTTGCAAGAATGGCAAGCATTTTGTCTGAAGAAACGAAATTCCAGAGAGAAGAGACCGGGAAAGATAAGTTAGTGGCAACTGAAAAACGGTACTCGAGGAATCTGCACACATTGCAACAAGCTGACGCTTTAGTGCACATGTATTTGGGCTCATTCGTTCTACGGCGTTGTATTTAAGAACGACGGAAAATATCAGTAGTAAGTAAGCTTTATTAGAGCAACCGTTTTCACGATACGTTACGGAAAATCTGTCAGTCCACACAGCACGAGCATCCGCTGCCCGCATGTGTCATCGATCGCTTGAAGGTTAGAGCAATCTGACTGGCCAACTGCATTGCTCACTGGCATTCGATTGGGCACAACACCACCTCCGCCCTACGCGTCTGCCATTCCGTATTTCAGCGTTCGATATTTTGTTCGTCTCGATCTTCGCGGAAGACTGAGTTCTTGGTATTTGATCGCTTACTACCGGCTCAGCGATTGCGGGTTTTTCCCCAGGTTTCGTGTTCTTTAACGCAGTACACACCCGTCTTGCATTGACCATTGAATTGTTATCCAGTATGTAGGTTCCTGGAGCTCTCACTTCTCTCACTGCCACCGGTGCAGAAAACGAACTTTCACCTTTTTTATTGTTTTTTTTTCACTCTCACGTAAGTGCCAACTTTACATTGATTTTCTGCTTTTTTGTAGCTCTCTTGGTACCTTCTCTTCCTCTTCAATTCTTCTTGATTCATTACCGATCTTTGTATGTGCGCCGCATTAAGTTTCGTTCGTATCTCTCTGCCAAACATAAATTTCGCTGGTGTCACACCTGTAGCAGTATGTGGTGTGGTTCTGTAAGCTGCCAGTGATGTCAGGAACGCCGAGTCCCAAGATTCACCTTCCAGTCGAGCGAACAAGTGTCGTAACCAGTTAATAATGACAGTTGTTGTAGTCTCTCCATATAAATGAGCCTCCGGCCATTTTGTATAAAAGCAAGTAGCCACAAGAACATTCTTTTTGTTTTGTGGAACGTTTTCAAACGGGCCCAGTATGTTTATTGCCAACTTCACCCAAGGTTGCATTGGGTATTTGATGGGCTGTATAGGGGCACCGATAGGTTTTGAACTCCTTTCAAAATGCTGGCAAGCCGCACACTCCCTAACAGCGGTTTCCACGCTCGAATTCATATGCAACCACCAGTAGTATTCACGAATACGTGCCTTAGTTCTCACAATACTGGAATGTCCTTCATGTCCACTTCCAAGTACATCCGCAATGAGAGATTCGGGTATCACGAAGCGGGCCCCACGTAACAGACACTTGTTAGCGACAGCTAATTCGTCTCGTATGGTATGATAAGGAATCAGTTCTGCCTTCAAAAGCTTTCGATCGGCCAAGAGTTTATTACATGCTGCTGAACTTCTGTAAGTAGTGAATCGTCCACAGTATGCTCTTGGATACGTTTTGAAGAGATCGTTCCTATACATCTGTCGTTCAAACACGAAATCATTCTGTCGTCATCGATATCTTCAGTTTCCCCCTGATTGGCAATAGGTAAACGTGATAGCGCATCTGCTACCTGATTATGGGTACCGGAAACATGATGCATTTGGAAATCGTAATTGAGTAATCGAGCGTACCATCGGCTAATGCGAATGGGCTTTTGACCTTTATTTCCCCGACAGAGTAACGACGTAAGGGAAGCGTGATCAGTCCGTAGTATAAAGCGACGACCAAATAAATACAGATGCCACTTTTCGCAAGCCCATACACAAGCTAGGGCTTCTTTCTCTCCTGCGGAATAATTCATTTCAATGGGTGATAATGCTCGTGAGGCGTACGCCACCACCCTTTCAATTCCATTTTGGAGCTGCGAAAGAACAACACCTAAACTAACATTCGATGCATCAGTGGAGACAAACGTAGGACTGCTCTCATCGAATATAGCCATGATGGGTGCCGAAGCAGCCAAATTCCGAATAATCCGGTAAACAGCCTCTTGTTCTTTGCCCTAAATGAAATCAGTATTTTTCCTTAGTGTTCCACGCAGCGGTTCCGAGATCGTGGCAAAATTACGAAAATGTTGGAGGTAATAATTACAGACCTAAACATCGTCTCACCTCGTCACTTGTTCGTGGTTTAGGACAGTTCAGAATTTCGAACGTATTTTTGGTGCATGGCTTCACACCTGCGTTTGATATGGCATGGCTTAGGAACTCGATTTCCTGTACAGCAAATTGGCATTTTATCAGATTCAACCGAAGATTCAGTTTATTTATACGGCTGAGGACGGCGTGTAAGTTCGCACCATGTTCACATGCGGATTTACCGAAACCACAAATATCGTCCATGTATACCACACATCCAGTGAGATCGAAAAATGAAAGTGTCATGAACTTTTGCTATGCGGCAAGGGCACTGCTCAATCCCATAGGAAGAACTTTGTATTAATATAAACCATCCTATGTTAAAAAAAGCCGTAAGGGGTCGTGATTCTGGTAGAAGTGGCATGTGATAGTAGGCTTGGCTGATATCCAGTTTAGAAAAGAACTTTGCACCTAAAATTTTAACAATAAGTTCATCTGCCGTGGGTAAAGGAAACTATTCTACAATAATGTGTCTGTTCGGAGCACGTAAATATGTACAAACGCGTACTGTTCCGTCCTTCTTGAGAACCGCCACGAGTGGGTGGACCCATACCGAGCACTGCATTTTCTCAATCAAACCATGTTGAAGCATTTTATTCAAGGCATCCGAAATCAACTCACGCTTGGCTAACGGCACAGGACGAGGTTGAACAGTTGCCAATGGTACAGCGTTGGATTTCCAACGTATCTGGTGCGTACCAGCTGGAATTCTTCCAACTCCATCAAGAAAGAGTTTAGGATACATCAATTTCAAATCCTAAACGTTAATGTTAGCTATAATCATCTTGTGAATGGAAGGAGCAATTCTGAGGGCAACCATAGCGTTCCTTCCCAAAAGTGGTTTAGTATTCGTAGAGGAAATGTAGACCGCTACTTCGCTTTTGGACGTATTGTTGAGAAAAGCGGACAACGTAACAAATCCTTTAATCGGTACAGGGTTGCTGGAATAACTTCCGAACGTATACGAAGAAGGTGATATTGGTAAATTCACCAGATACTTGGTATAAAAATCCAAGGGTACAATTGCAATTGGTGAGGCTGAATCCATTTCCATGGACAACGAAATTGTTCTACCACCAATTTCAAAAAACACAGTACGTACGTCAGCGATTGAAAGAGGGGGTTCACAGGCTTTCGATTAAGGTTGCGGCTTTTTCTCATGGACTGAAAAAATATGTTCACTTCCCGAACGTTCCTTTAGTTCGACATCTTCCAACGTTTCCGTGACAGCAGCAACTGATTTGGAGCGACAAGCTCGCGCAAAATGACCAGGTTCATTACATAATCTGCATGTAGCGTTGATTGCGGGGCATTTGTTGTAATTAGTCTTGTGTTTTGGACTTCCGCACTGGTAGCACGCCGCATGTTTCAAATAATTCAAGCAGGAACTCGCAGTTTCTTTCACACGAGAAATCGCCGCAGATTGGGATATCGTAGAAAACAATTTATTTTGATCATCGACCTGAACCTTGGCC
>JTDE01001762.1:82705-95782 GCA_014338405.1 Paragonimus skrjabini miyazakii | reverse complement strand
ATCCATCCTATTTCGACTGCCACGTCTCGCCCGTTGGTCCGATCCGGTCGAGCGATGACTCATCCGGTCGCCCACGCCGTTCTCCATCCGCTCACCGTAGGTTTTTGAACGCACCTCTCCCCCTGTGTTGGGGTATTCTGCCGAGAGTTGGAATGCTCGCACTTCCTGCCTGACAGTCCCCCACACTATGTGCTCACCGTTAGGCCAAATGCTGGTTGACATCTTCATGAGCATACTCGAGAATAACGAGTTGCACAAAATCAGTAGAACAAGCAATTATTATCGATGATAGGGGTATTATATCTTTTGTGTTTTGGACAAAACGGAAGATAGACGGAAGCTTTTAACTGTGTTTAATAATGTGTATAAAAACATCGTTTTCGCATTGGAACAGGAAACTGATGCTGAAATGTCATTTTTGGGCGTGGCATCAAGATGCAGGTTAGATGGGCCGTTACAGCAAAGTGTATATAGAAATAAAACTTGGAGAGAGTAATACCTACGAGCTGATTAGTCTCAAATGGGGCCTTGTACGTTGCTTGACTAGTGGAACAAAAAGAATGTGTACAAGGGATACAGCAGAGTTAGAGCAAAGCATGTTATAGGATATTCTCTTTAAAAATGACTATCCTGGGAAACTTATCACCAAAAACGTGCAGGAGAGATCAATGCAAGCCTAAATACGACTGATAAGAAGGCTTATATAACTTTACCGTTTAAAGGGGACAACGCATCAACTAACTGATGCGACCGGCAGTACCTATCATGATACAAGTACTATTGTACCATTCTACTCAAAACGAACGGTGTCAATTGATTTGAAAGATAACATGGCTAACAATAATGTCTCTTTTTTGATCTAGTCAGCGGACTAAACCTGTAGTTCACCATATATTGGTCGCACCACTAAGCTGTTATTGGACAGAATCCGTTAACACTTCCCGGCGTGGCCTCGCTCCAGAACAACGATGAACAATAATTTGTCCATCCTGACCCACCCGGTTGACTGTGACCGACGTACAAAATTGGAGAAGGCATTTCACACGATGTACCATGCCCCGGCCACCGCATCAAGAAAGATCAAGTAGCATATCCTGTCTATGGCCGAGGTAATCACAATCTGATTATGCCACCTGGAGTTATGTTCAAGAAAAGTTCGTTCAAACCTTAGGGCTATTGTGGCATCCAACCCTGGGGGAAATTTGATCTCGCAACCCCCCCCACCAATTAACATTGACTTTCTAAAGCTCACCTCATTTGTGAGCGTAACCATAAGGAAGTCGTGTGTGTGTTTCATGCAGTCGCTTTTCTCTCGTTCTATTATTTATCAATGACTTCCTTTACTGTTATTTTATTCGATAATATAATTGTACCAGCTTAAGATGAGAATTTACTGAAAACAATTTGTTTCACTTAAAAATTAGTTTACATACACTCGCCTTTTAAATTGTTTCTTTTCCTTAAAATGAATGAAAACCCTTTAACGTAAAATCTGCGTTGTTAGATAAATCGTATATTGTGCATGATTATAAGATAATGACAAATAATTCACTTCGGTATCATGGTACCTGCCACCCAACTAGAACAGTATGTACTGGTTATATTGTACAACTAACTTCATTCTGGCAGTACAATAAAGTAACAGGACAGCTCTGATCTTATGTAGAGTTACTCGTTATAAATTGTACCTCTACTTTACACCTTACGATTACGCATGAGGATCTGTAGGATTATCTAAACAACAGGATTAGGTTGGACTCCAGCGCTGCGCACCACAGATAATGTAGTCCATTTTCCATGTTAGAGGACCGCCTTAGATCTGCAACCTACGTAGATCGAAACTGAAAGTAATAAGATTGTCTGGTTGACAGTATAGAGAACGATACTCGAAACGGCCGACCTTGACCAGAGGATATTGTGGCTCGAGCTGCCGTTCAATGCCGCAGTGATACCGAACATTTTAGAAGTGAACGGTTATCGAAAAAGAAAAAAACGAAGCTAAATACAACCAGAAATGCTGTTAATCTACAGTGTTGGCATATGCAGCCTAAAGTTGCACAAGTTTAGGTCACCTAAAAATATAGGGCAACCGAAAATTGCGATTGATAATCAACCGCCAAGAGATACTGGCGCATCAGCAATTAACCAGATTCATTGTTCCGGTGTGACAACATGTACATATCTATGCAAGCAATATATATATATATATATATATATATAACTACTTAATGGATCAACAACACTGGAGAAGCCATAAAACTTTCAACAGACTCTAGCAGAACAAAAATAAAAGATGGACTAAATCAAAAATTTCATCGCCTCAATCTGCCCAAGAAACAAAACACTGAACCTATATACAATCTATCAGACCATCAGTTGACACTTGATGTGTGTTAAGTGGTCTAAAATTCGATTATGTGGATGCACCCACAACAGAATTCGATGCATGTTTTGAATCGCGACTGAAACGCAGCGGTCTAGATGAACAAATGTTGCAGTCTGTCAGGACAAAGATGTGTCAACACCTGGCCAGTCGAAAACCAACAAACATCTTAACAACCAATGAAAATAAAGCGCTGATGACACTTAAGAAGAACGACCAAATTATCATCCTACCCACAAACAAAGGAAACGCCATAGCCGTACTGAACAGACAGGACTATAAAGACAAAGTGAACGACCTTTTAAGAGACTTTCTATTCGCGCAATTCGTTCAGTTGACACAGATATAGACAGCCACTACGTCAGCATCGTTGACACTGAAACGGAAAACGAGCGAAGAGAGACCGACAGGCGAACACGGTGAGCGGCAGAACAATCTCATTCCAACATATTTATTTGTTTGATAGCGGATCCTAGTGTGGAGTTGAAACGTCACAATAAATCGTTCACTACTCAGTATGTCTTTTTTTAACTACTATAAATAAATACATATATATAACATATATGTGTATATAACAGCTAGGCAAACCTCGTCTGCCAGCCCTACCTGAAAACTTCTTTTGTTCTGAAAATCTATAGCTGTAACAGCTGAAAGTTAAACGTATCAAAAGGAGTTGTGGAAGTGTTTCGTTCATTCAGTTGTATCACATTCATGATGGCGTTGTGAGCCAACCATATTAGCCGTACAGGGCTTGTTCAATGAGCATTTTCTGGTCTGCATTCAATCTTCGTGGAAATTGTATTTCGAATTGTATGCGCAAGTCCCCCTTCTTTCCCGGCTCGTCAGGAAGGGGCATACCCTCACCAGGTACCACTTTTTCGTAGCCGGGACTGAGAACAAATCGGAGACAAAGGTGAAATCATACGGTCAAGGCGAAGAACAATGATAGCAAATTTTTACAAAAGCTAGTGAGTATACAGACTACACACTGGCAAACATGACCAACAACTTTACTATAACCATTATTTCGCCACTGGTTTGGAAATCAGACTGCGTGACTTGCTTTCAGAAATAATTTTTCGAACAACATTTCAGTTAGAAAGATAAGCGTGACAGTCATATTTTCCGTAGTTGCTTAAATTTAATCCATACAAATGTTGGAGTTGGAAGGAAAAGCAAGGTGGTCAAGTTGTTATTTTGCGGTATATTTTCTAGGACCACAGGATACCTACAGCCGTGACACTTACGAATGCACCTCAACGTACGTGAGTAATAGTAGGCATTTATGAAACACTGTTGGATAAAGCTTACCCATAACTTCCTTACATATAGGACACAATGCTCTTGTTGCTGAAAGTTGCAGCCAAGGGAACATGTTTGATCAACTTGTCGTTGGTCAGGAAAAAAGTCAAAACGATCAAACTGAGTGGTTGTTTTGATAGTCTGCCGTCATTAACTGAGCAGCGGGAAGTACGCTACAACCGATCGTTGTTTCGGTTAGCGATCTTGTCCATAATCTGTGCCAAAAGACCTACTAGTTCAACCGCTGTAGTATTTTAAAGCTAAACGGTAGTCAGTTCCTAATCGGGTTTCACTTTCTAAGTGAAAGCAAGTTCACCAATGGGTCAGCTTCCAAGACCTCTTACGTTGATCAATACGGTTCGATCTAAGTTAATCATTAACCAACGTTACATAATAGACTTGCCACAGCTGACTGTGTCACTTGTCATATGATAAATATAATACAACAGAATTACGAAAGTTATTAGGTAATTTCGAAGAGCTCAAACACAATGTTGATTAACGCACTGTATGATCTCCGTAATGGGTACGTGCAGCAACCGGCCATCCAACGTGTACACGTCCACAATGCAACCCAACAATGCTTGAGCCAATGGAACCGGAGAGGTATAAATTAGGTCAACCCCCTCTCGCCGGAAATGTTGATGCGGACGATCGCGCAGAATGAAGACAATGTCGGCTGGAAATATTTAATACAATCGAGTAAGTATAACTGAAGTATGAGTTGCTTTTAATGTCCACAGTGGAGATGAACACCATCGTTCAAACCGTTCTTCGGTTACTGGGTGTCACAGCTTATCAAATGCAGTTTTACGTCGTGTTTAGAGTGATCGAGCATAAACGGGAACAGGAAGTGACCCCAGGTGCAAAAAATGAACTGACAGGTACAGTCTGGGTTTAGTTAAAATATCCACTAAGAGGATTACACGTGACGTCTTGCATGAATGTAGGACTGGAACGATCACACGTATACACGGGCACATGCTAGCTAATCGTTTTATCGAGAGTACAAACACATTACAGTTCTTGCCAATTGCCCATGCAAACGGTAAGTCGGTTGTTAAAGTGAAAGCTAAATCCTCACAAAATTGCTTTTGAGGACGGTCACAATTCAGTCACAATGTGCAGATTGAAAACAAGCAAGACGACCTGGAGACAAACACGGATTGCCGGAGTGCACACAATGCCAATCAACCAGATTTGCTTTACAAATTAAAGTTAGGGCATCACAGCACTCGAATGATGGGAAAAGTCAACATTCGTATTCACGGTCTGAGAAAGCAGTTACATTGACGACTAACTTCAACTTAACTAAGTTCAACTCATCAGTAATCTAAGTTCAACTCGTCAGTACTTTTTTAAAAGCTGATAAAAATCCCATTTTCCAAGGTCAGAATGGTTTTCAATTCCCTTGCCCCAAAAAATTATCAAGTTGGGCATTCGGTGGGGAAATATGCGCATGTAAGCACGTGATCCTCTTGAATCGGGTATAGCATAACTGAGGCACTTCTCTGTTCATTGGAATTTAATTAATGGATGTCTGGCTGAGTTTACACTAGACACTGAGAATGAAAGGGAAGTTGACTCTTGATCTAAAGAATAAGAACGTAATGAACTTCTGATCAGTGGCGATGGACCTACTAGTTTATAGAAAATGTGTTCCGCCACTTGCTTCTAACGGGATTCATGAATTCATGCAGATTTTAAGGGGAGTGGATATTTGTTTTCAATTGCGCCTGAGATATGCACAACACCAATGAACTCCGTTGTGAAAATGCATTCTTTCATCGTCATCGTTGACAGAAATAAATCAGTAGTCTTCGCTAATGCTTAACTACCATAAAAACATGAAAAAACAAACCGTATACAAGAGGAAAAACAGAAGGTGAACTCTTTATGAACCAGCTTGGCTAAAACACCCTATATATACGTATTTGGCCTACCAGGGATGGTATTTGGCCCCTGGTCTCCTTCTTTGGCGAATGTGATTCGTGTTCCTTCACGCCAACCGGGTCGTACCGTGAGCGAAAGTACTTTGTCACGAATGCTGCTCGTGTGGCCATCCTCGTTCATGATCTGTACATAAGGGGAAACGAAAAATGAGCGGAACAGACAATCACAGGAGATAAAAGACTACATCCTGACCAAAGGATAGCGTCATAATCATGGTGTTACTCAAAGTTGACACGCACGATTAACTTAAGTGACTGAAAATTATTAGCCAGCTTAATTAACATGTGTACATCTGTCAAACTTCTTCAGAAATACAGCCAGTTTGACAGTTTTAAGTTAGCAGGTATGCGTACCGAAAGAATCTTGATCAGAGATCCATGACAGGATGAACAGAGGCTCAGAAGAAGGATTTTCTATCGATTCATGTGAAGATCATGCAACCTTGGCAAATCACTCATAACTAGTTTTCAAGTGTACTACGATGGGTGAATCGGTTCGAAAGCAACCAAAGGGGAACACGCAGCTAAGACAAAGCAACTGAGCGATTTTTGACAATAACGATGTGTTCTGCTAAACTCACCAAACTTGCCACATCAAATTACGAGTTTATTCGTACAGTCCTTCGACCGGATGGTTTGCCTAACATACTTGAAGTGCACATTCCTTAGGCAACACATCCAGGTGCGAGCCCAAAAGAGTTGTGCGATCTCTCTAGCGGGTGTCAACTAATGATTAACAAGAGATAAAACACATCTAGCCCACTTACATGGTTGTAAACACACCAAGTGAGGCCAGATTTCTTCTTATGATCGTTATACGAGCAAACTGGGATAGGTATTTGATACTACATAACGGTACAAAGGAGAATCATCCGTGCTCTGACTAACATTTTACAAAGCCAAAGTTGAGTCAGCATTCTCGTTCAGATTGGTCAGACAATAATGAATTTTTAATTTTCTCCACAGCTAGAACATGATTAATTACCCAACATAATCAATAAAATTTGGGATCCAAACGAGTCTTTAGCAAAACCGTTCGCATCACTTTCGGTAGTGAATAACTGTAAGCATTTGCGTATAATCTAGATTGGATGAAACTGTTTTTATTTTTTTAATGTGCGTTGCACTAAAAATATCATTCTCAATCTATTTAACCTTGGGTTATGCAGTAAAACGACGCTTTTAACCACACATTCGTTAACGATCACAATCTTTGATGAGGACAGCGGCGGTAGAAACCAAACAAACTGATCAGTAGTCGAAATCAGAACACTGAACAAGCATACTAAATAAAATGACATCAAATTTCGGAATACGACACTAGATTGGACAAAAACTACACATAGTAGTGTGGCATTTGTTAAATGAGACCCAAGTGAGGAAAATCAGCGCTTCGGTTGGATGCAAACCAGCTACAGAAACAACATGCCCAATCACGGCAAGCACCCTATCAGCTGACCTACGACGCCGCGCCAGAACCTTAAAAGTTTTCATATTTGCACTCGGTTAGCCGCTCATTATATAGTGTCATATGGAATCCAGCAAGTGATACAGCGGATTGACTGCTCAAGTACAATTTTCTCAACATTTCACGTTGGAATCCACCAAAGCCATCGCTGAACATTGAAAATACATTAGTTATAAGTAGTGGCAGATTTCATTCAGTGGATTCCATACGGTGGGCGGGTAACCGAGTCCAAATGTGAACATATCTGAGCTCCCGGCGTGGCTTCGTAGCTCAGCTGGTAGAGTGCTTGCTGCGCCTGGGCATGCTGTTTCTGTCGCTGGTTTACACCTAATTGAAGCCCAGATCTTTCGTAATTGGGTCTCATCTAAAAACTACTGTCATGTCTGTACCCATTCGTCTTGTTCTTTGCCCGCCATCTTAGTAATCACTTTACTCCCTAGGACTGCACATGCAATTAACAGCCAAAGATCAGTTCACCTCTTAAATAGTGATGTTTCCATAAGTACCGGTCCATAGTGACAGACTGTTATACCCGATAGTGGTATTTCAATTTAACACAAGAATGAAGTTCAGGTCTTCAAGCTACTCAAATTACCGGATTTTGATTATCTTACTCGATTTAGTTGACGACAGTTATATGACTCCACTACGATATTACAACAAAGAAAGGGACAAGGTCAGAACCTGCTCCAGTGTAAATCAAGGGTGCACTTATAAAATGCACTAAAAGTTATTGCTTATCCAGCATGCTCATTTTGCAATGGCCAGTTCGTTACTCGATCTGAATGGACAATGACTAACGTTTGGTTAACATTTGACTAAAATTCACAATATTCATTTCTGATCTGGAGATGCCTCACGTTCCGATTGATTGTACAGTGTCATTCATTACGTTCGATAGCAGAAGTCAATGCACATTCCCGTCGTTGAAATATTGATATATGTACCTGACATTGTTGATTAGGTTGAATTTGTGTCACCCAGAGTCAACCATCGGTTTCAACCACCATTATAGTAATCAGCTAGCCAGCATATATATACAGTACCAGATCACTTTTACTCCTGCTAAATTTATCAGTAATGGCTAATGATCGATGTTTTCGAAGTGATTTTTCCAAATGGCTTCATTTCAACATTTGTTGTTGTTATTACTCCCATTTTCTAAACTAGTAACACAACATACACTCTGTGTAGCTGAAACCTCTACCACTCTGAAAAAGGTAGCAAGTAGCCACTCAAAAAAGTATTGTGTAGCACACTGCCCGTACTTGTATTCGATACAAAGCGACAACGCAAGATACTATTGTACCTCCTAAAAAACAGCTTTCGCAGATTACAGGTGTCTACTTCGTGCACACTTTTTTCTTAGAGAACGTATATCCTATACAATTTGGTAGGTATGAATGCGGCGCGGTGGGTAAAAACTTTGCTACGTCATAGCGGTCGAGACAGACATCTCTTTATGACCAACACTCTGATCTTATCAAGACTGTTCTTCAAGTCTTAAAGTAATACCCGCCATGAGAAAACAACACACTATCAGATGATAATCATAGCTTGCAGCTTAATTCTATGACTGCACACTCATCACGCAACAATGAACAATCACCCGTCTAGCGAAATGCACTGTTCGGATAGAAAGCTGGAGAGCGAAACCTGGCGTTACATAATTCGGTATTTGCTGCGTCTTTAGTAAATGACAAATTCCGGCCAGAAGACCAGATCTAGACAAGAGCCCTGTAATATTTATTCAAATCCAGCTAACCCCGACTGGCAGAACATCAGACTAAATTCTGTTTCATCTGGGCTTAAGTATAAAACTAAAACAGCAACATGAATTAGATAATACTATACTAAATGCCATTCAGTTAGCCACTTTTTTTTGAGACCCATAACAGCGCACCACAGTTAAAAAATTAACCCGTGATCACCAGTAGTTTTGTAGCGCTTCAGTTCTCTCGACGTACACTCACGGATTTTGCCGTCTGTTGCTAGGTTCTTACAGGTTGCCAGATGTTTTGGTCTTTGTCAGCCATCATACCGATACTGAAGATCAGTTCAGTTGAATGAGGAACGGTTGGCAAACAAATAACTAGTACTATGTAAAGGTCGTGAAAACGACTAATGCTGAGGGACAAACACCAATAGAAGCAACATCCAGAAACATTAACAAATGGCAGCGTATAATTTAGGTAAGCGAAGGGTCAGCAGGTGTACTTATTTAAAATCGGTGACAAGTGAGAGAAGCAGTAGCAGTATAGAATTACTTACTCTTCTGGAAACCTTCATTTTTTTGATACATCCGTTATAGACCTCTTCAAGAGTGAGGAACATTTCTCTCTCAATAGGTGGATCTTGCCGTGGCTGACCACGACCACCAGGTCCTCCAAAGTTGCTTTTCACTTGACATTCCATTTCCTCTTGAAACTCTGGACGTCATTCAATGAAAAAAAATCAGGTACAACCTCAACGTACGATTAAATGGATTATCTTTTCCGAAAAAGTTAGTAAATGTCCTGTAAGGATCTCCATGATAAACGTAGGCTTCGCTCCATTCGTTTCCCATAGGAGCTCGGTTTTTTAAGCCTTCTTCTCCAAATTGATCAAATATAGCGCGCTTTTTCGGATCGGACAAGACATCATAGGCCTCAGAAATTGCCTCGAATTTTTCTTTAAACTCTTCACCTGGTTTTGCACGACATGGATGGTAACGGAGAGCCAATCTGCGGTACCTAGATAAAATAAATAATAAGTGGAAATTGAAAGAATTGGTTAGAAACAGTAATTTGAGTATACGAAACCGGAATGTGCTAAATACTCGCAACCCACGTGTACTAAAGCAGTATACCTCGTTGGTAATGGAAGAACAGCAATTGCCTACCATTTCATAGCTTGTTTGAAGCTAACAAATATGTGAAAGGAAAATGTCTGTGTGACAGTTTAAAGGCTGGGAGGTGCCACTGATCATGTTAAGAACTACACAACGACCTACATCACTGGGTGGGATGGGTTTCGGACAAATAGTGTGTCACACTCAACAACGAGCAACAAGTTTTCGACGAAACGGGTAGCCGCACGCCAATAAGCCAGTTGTTCATAACGGAAACTCACTAATGTCCACTCTTCTTCTCACTTTCTATCCTCGTCCGTCAGGAACAAATCATGTTGAATGGGTTGAAAACGTAAAACAAAACCAAGCAGAAAAGTACAACCGTTCACTTGAATCTTACGAAACCAATCAGTGAATTAATCCGAAGTACTTTGCCTAAGTAAGCAGCAATATAAAGACAAGTTAAACCAAGTCTATATCGAATCGACCAATTGGTGAGGACAGGATTATGCTATACGGCAGTTCTACAACCCTACGGACTCTCATATAATTAAACATATAGGATGGAAACTGGTTTTCAAGGAAAATATTCTAGGAGCAGATCAAGCTCCATTCATAAAGAGATGTGATAAAATATACAAATTAAGCTATAACGTGTACTTCTTTTATCAATAAACATATATATGCTAATATGAGAATCGGTCAGCCGAGTCTGTTCATTCAGAAAGACAGCGAATACAATACGTAGGTACACGGCATTATTAGTCACCCCTAAAAATGACCAAAACGTGTGTTGGGGTGCCGTATGTAACTAGTGTTCAAATTTTTACTTCACTTTTACCTCCAAACGTTTGATGCTGTATCAATTAGATAGACCGATGTGTAATATGAAGTGGACAACTGTAATCTTTCGGTTGATCAGTTAAGTGTTGTTACATCGACCTAATGTGCACCTCTTATAATAAGGTTCAAACTTATTTAACAGTTGGTGAGTTATTGTGGAAGATATACCCAATCTGCTCAATACGTACAACGACATATAAGGAAGACATCCGACATTGTCTGATGTGATTACCTGCCTCATTAGTCCCGAATCGACTCAGTCGCCTAACCACCACAAGAAAGAATATTTCAAGTTAAACACTACTCACATTTGATCGCAGCCTTCGCATTCAGACAGACTTCCCAGCCAGCCTGTTTCAAAAACAAGCACTAGACCACAGTTTCGTTCTCATTAGAGCTGGTCGGTAGTGCATGTGCTTGCTACGGACGGAATTAGAACTCCAGCCACGTCTCCACGAAGCAGCCGTGTTGATCACTGTGTCATTAAACTCACACTAGGCACGACCGAATTATCATAACTGAAAGCGCAAACACTTTTGCTTGCGAGTAATGATTAGGTTGCCCGGTTGTCTCAATAGGAGATACAGTTAGTCTCTATTAACTCCAATCAAGAACCTCGAGAGAACATTGATTAATCGGTGTGAGGTCAGAACAGCCATAGCATTGGTGTTGTATACTGTCAAGCTAAAATGTTCAAAGCAAGACCAACGTGGCCACACCCTACAGAGATCAGACTAACAGTTTTATTAATAAAGCTTATAACTAGTTAACATTCATAATCCACCGGAGAAAATGACCCTTGAGAATGACACTTGTCTCCATCCCGCAGTCTTCTCATCACGTGTCACCCAGCATTAAAATATTTCCATTAATGCAAGGTGTAGGCGCCTTGATGTTGTATGTTTGAATATAGACGTAGATATTTTCAGTGATTAGGTCCCCTCCACTTTTTTTCTTCTCTCTTCCTAAGCAGGGTTTTTTTCTTCTTCTTCGTGGTTGTGTGGCAGTTAAGCATCAGTGCGAACCACTGATGTATTGCTGTCTATGATGATGATGATGAGTTCATATGATTGTTTCGTATAATTATCTGTTCCCATACATTTTCTGTTATCTTTCTGACCTGCAGCATTTTGCTAGTCCTGTACTTTCACCTAGAGCATTTAAAATGTGTGTGTTAAATCGCTCCTGGCTATTTAGGGTAATTTAATCAGTAACGCGTATTCGACAATTTCAATAACTCCTATTCAGACGGTCGAGTTAACGGGACTGCGCTCCAAGTCTAAAAAACCTCAAAAATGGCAACCGAAAATACCGAGTGATCATTAAAAAGTTGTCTTCAAACACCGTGATGGTAGGATTACAAGCATGCGAAACGCTTATTCTCAACCTTAAATGATACGGTGTTCGTAGTCTCACAGTAATAGACAGACCTGAACAAGGAAACGCGGAAGTAAGTCATTCGATTTACCTTCCCGCGATTCACAACATGTTATTGTAAAGAGTCATTTATTCATCCTCACAGTAAGACAAGTATACAGTTTGCAGTTTTTATTTACTACCTACTTTGTTTTGTACAGATACACATTCACCGTTTCATGGGCAGGCAACCGAAAATCCTGAGGCAGCCGCATTCAAAACGCCAGTCGAATCAGTCAAACGCTAGTTCACATCCTTTATAACAAGGCTGACCATTGCTAGACTTTCCCCATGCAGTAGGAAGAACCTTCTCTCCTTGCTACCGTATAATATTTATTATGTATGGTACATTCTTTTTCATGTTTCGCACACTGCTGATTACTGTTCGTATGTTTAATATCTCGGGTTGTTATGAATGGACCTTGGACCGCGGGAAATGATCAAACGATCACAGGATACAAAATGCTCCCGCTCTTATCCTTTAATTGATAAAGATAGTGCTGACCAGGGCTGTGCAGCTGACTAGAATCTTAAACGCACATCGCCACTACAATCGACTCACGTATCTATCACTCTGTAGAGGACTAGAACGCTTCTATTTAGAACCGTGCCTGTTCTCCACAATAATTAAACCAGAAAACCAGTTAGTGGACAACGACGTTTATTGCAAGTAGGCCGGTAAAGCGAGCTGTAAACAAAGCACAACAGAAGCAAAGCGCGACAAACCAGTAGCTAGCGACCGGAAATTGCGAATGTCAATTGTGACCTTGGGAGGTCGAACAAACTAGAAAAAGCAGATATGCGATCAAACAATATCAACAGTGTCAGCGATCAAAATAAATGACAAGATAGGTTGAATACGTGGCAAACTAAGAGTGCCTCT
>JTDE01001762.1:56167-66549 GCA_014338405.1 Paragonimus skrjabini miyazakii | reverse complement strand
GGGCTAGTGCGCGGGATGCGCATTATGTTTTGCAGAAGCACATTTTCAAGCCTCAGGGCAGAAGAAAGAAAGTTCCATTTATTTATATGGTGCACGATGTTGTCCCCACGCGTATCAGGCACATTTCTGATAATTACGTAGCGGGAACGATCGAAGGCGACCGCATTTTTCATTTCTTGGTGTCTCCGTTTTCGCTCGGTTCAAGATATGTCAGGATAAATTGAGGCGCCGCCAAAGTAGCGCAGTTTGAAGGCTGCTAGGAGAATCTCCTCGGTCTCCGTTGGGCTTGTAAGGGAATTCCGTACCGACCTCGGTATGTATGTGCGTGGTGAGTCAGGCTTCCTTGCGAGTCGGGTAGAAAAAATGGGACATCGAGGTGTGATTTGCATTTGGGCACACAGGACGAGCCAAAGTTCGCAGTCATGCTCGTCGCGAAGTTGGAGCGAGGAGTTGAGGCATTCCGGGAGATCCTGCACTATAACGGAGTCTGTCCGGGCAGAAGAGTGTTTGGTTTTTGCGACGGGCATGCCAGTAGCAGTAGAACATGACGGTTCCTGAGTAACGGCCACTACCGAGGCAAGCAGTCTGATTTGATTGCTTTGCTTGCGTTCCCTTAGTGTTGTAACATACTGAACAGGGTGGTGCTGGCCAGCGTTGGCGGCAGTGCTGTGAATCATGAATCTGTTGCAGGCTGACTCGCCAGCTGCGGCTGACGCAGTGCAGGTGGTGCCTGCTTGACCAGTAAGTCTTTTCCCAGAGAGACGATAGCTATCAAAGTCAAGTTGATTGCAGTCTAGACTGACTGCGCTGAGTGCGTGATACAGCTCTGGAGAAACACCAAGGCAAGAAATATGAAGCCATGTGTTACCGTCAAAACATTGCAGTGCATGGTTCTTTACACGGGCAAACCTGGTGCACAAGCTGCAGGTGGATCTTTTGACCATTTTGCAGCAACGGCGAGACGCTGTAGCCAGGAGTTGGGAGGCAAACTATGGCAGCACCTGAATGATATACAACACAACGCTGGTAGAGTAGTATACGGTTAGTCTATAGTCACCACTATACGTTTGCAAAACCAAAAACCAAAATGAGCAACACTTGTCTCCAAATCCAAATCGCGCACGCCAAGGTGACATCAGTGACAGTTGACTGAGTGTCCCCGGATATTCAGTTCACCGAACTGACTCCGCCCGATGGAGAATGGGGGCTCTGAGATTTTCCTTCACCAGCATCTCCCGACACCCATGGTTATCAGTGGATTTCAGCCTCTGACAAATGTGATGTTTTGTGACTTCGATTAGCATTGCGTGGCCCAGACCAACTCCTAGTTGGGGTTATATAACGTTCTCCTTCATCTGACATCTTCGACGGTGACATTCTTCTCGTTAACCTAGACAAATTTCTAGGACTACAACACTTTACTCATCTGCTTATATTGAGCGGCTTCAATTCTCCCAAGAAAGACTGGACATAAGTTTCTCACCAGAAATGTGAAAGCGGATTCTCGACCTCCTTATCGACGCCGGTACGACGGAGGGCGTGGACACGGCATGTCAACGCTCCAACGCGGCATCGTTCTGGTCAGACTCCCTCCATGCTCGACCAGGTTTTCACTAATGAGAGCCACTTGGTAGACAGAGTGGCCATAAAAACAGCACTAAATAAGTGACCAACATCTGTTCATCTCTGATCTTATCCGTTTATGGTTACAACAATCAGTGAAAAGTCAGCAGTCCGAAATTTGAATCAAGTCGATTTTACCGGCCTGAGCAGCTACCTAGGTTCATAACTTTTGGATTAAGGCTCCGCGAAACAGAACTACCGCGCACTTTAAAGCACAATTGAGAAAGCGGACGGTTTGTTTGTGCCGCGCAATATGTGCACTTTCTCTTATCGGCCACCTCTTCCGAGCAGAATACGTCGTCTCCTCAATGACCGTTCCCATTTATTCACAAAGCGCAAGCTTATGGGAAACTCGGAGGAACTACGCGCGTTCCACATCGTTCGAAATAAGTGTAGATGGGAAATCCGTGAGCACACCAAACGCGTACAAGAGAAGGTCCTCATCAAAGCTTGCGGTAACAAAATCTTCTTGTTTAAGCATATGCGACGACTAAGAAAAAATAAACCCTCAATTCTCTCTGCGACTGCCCGACGGGGAGATCTAATCTGACTCCCTAGTTGTGACCGAGTTATTTAGGGAATACCACACGGTAATCTACAGCCTTCGAACCGATGTATAGGTAAACGGTGGCATGTCCACGTGCTTTATAGTCAACTTCCTAGTGGTCTGCTTCACAGTTACGTCGAAGGCGGCACTAATGTAAACCAGTTTAGTACTTATCCATTAATAAAATTACCAGCACTTATCTGCATTCGTCTTGAACAAGCCCTCAATATTATTTTGTACCTTTACATCTCATCCGTCGTCAGCATCGCCACTGTTTCTAGCGTTTTGCAGGAGCTTTAACCCTATACATGTCGTGGCTGTATTTTTGTGTAATAATGCCTCATCTAGCGCGTGGACCAAAAATGAATGATCCCACGGGCCTATTTTCAAGGCCGCTTTGGATCACCATTATATTGACGAAAACAGAGGAGACCCACTGCAGAACGCAGTGTTCAGTGTGCAACGCACGAGCATTCGTTTCAAGTTGCCCGCGTTTGTGACAACCCTGTCTGTTGCCAGCATCCCAGCTAATTCTCTCCTGGACCTCTCGCAGGCAGGTGCTAACCGCGCACGAACCTTCTGCGTAAACTACTCATATTTTTGGGGCAACTATTAGTTTAATGCTATGAAATGTTTTGCGCCCTTCACAAATAGAGTTAGTAGCTTCAATTATTATTGAATTTTTATGCAAACAAGAAAAACCCTTTATCAGATAGCCCAGATAAAAATGAGCAGAAAACCCAGTTTTGAACAAACACCTCCGTTAGATTTAAGACTTTAGGTAGACACCAGGTAGAACGCGACTCGCCTGAACATAAATCGTGAACAATACCACAACATTGACCTTCTAACGTCGAAGTACCTGAGCCAGTTTAGAAGAGCTTTTTGCTCCAACTATTCTTGAAAACTCCTAAACTTTGCCCATTCCAGGAGGACATTTTTTAAATAACCGGAAACATCTGTTTAGCACCACGAGCCACAAAGTATCAGTGAGCCCCTTTTGTCTATATACTTTACAAAACCCCTCATAGTTTCATCTAGCACGTTATGCGCAGTAATAGATAATTCGAAATAATAGACCTCTGATTTCAAATACAAGAAGATAAATTGTGTGTTTGAGTCCTCGAACATTATATGTACTTTATTTTGATTTTTGATACAGGCTTAGAATGCACTTTCATAGCTCCGTCCTCTCACTTCTTCCTGTGGTCATGGATTGTGTGTTCTGCATCGTCTGTCTCACAAATAATATATTGCGAACGGGTGCCGTTTTGTCACGTTCCTTTAAACGTATGAAAACTCCACGCTTAAGTGAGGTTAGAATTAGTTTCCTTTACTTTATTCACAGTTAAATCGATTATGAGTAACTGTCCCGGTCAGTTCATATCGTCGGTAGTTCCATCTGGGTCGGCGTTAATCGAGGCGGTCCAATACAGTGAAAGAAGCTTACTGTCTTACTACGTTAGTCAATCGTTTCTGTCCGGCGACGGCATTTACATCGGTCGGGACGAGTCAAAAATACTTCGGAACTCGTTCCTACTTCCCACTTCCAGTCATGCTCCATTCTCTTAGTCTACTTTGATCCATATCACAGCCGGACAATTTCCGATGATCCACAGTGCCATTAGTGTGGCTCCGTATGTCATATTTTCCGCGCTGAACTAAGTTTTGATGTTGAAAACCAAATCAGTTTTTTTATAGAATTTCGAGAACGTAAGCATACTGAATAATAATACTAGCTTCAATATCGTTCATTTTGAACCGCAATATACACAACTTCATTGAAGGGAAGAACAAACGGTGACACCAAAATTAAGTAACAGACGTGTAAAAATATGAATGTGGAAACCAGCTCTTAGTCTAATGAGTCGCTGCATAGCTAGTAACGCCGGACAGTTGACAAATCCTCTCACAACGGCAGCAAGATTTTATAGTCCAGTCATCAAATGAAAAGTCCTTTTCCCGGTAAACAACAAACGAGTTACAAAAAAGGAGAAAAACTACACCCAACAATTATAAAAAAGAGAAGAAAATTAGCGGGCAGTCTCACAAAACGGAAAGCTCTTTAGGGCATAGGGGTGCTATCACGGTCAGGGTTAACGTATTGGGACAGAAAAATGTCCTTCATAGTGAGACAAATATCAGAAAGGTGGCAGCAGTTGACGCCAGTTTCCCGCATAAACGTGCCATAAGTGTTAAGAAATCCAGAACAATCATTGGACACAAATCCGAGTTTGCGTAAGAGGGCAATTCCAGTCGAAGAAAAGTGCTACATTAAGAAAGAAATATAATAACCCAAAAGAGGCGATCACAGAAACAGAAACAGAGTTCACATCACAGCCCCTATTATGGAGGACCGATTGAACGGCGGCTATTAATAATACTGGTAGTAATGTGTACTTCTCAGCTCGGCGGCCCGTTGGAGTTTTTGGCGTGGAGAGAACAGGCAACATTGCCGCCACAAGTCGCTCGAGTAAAGTGCTACCGTTGTCGCAAAAAGATAGAAAACATTTTCGGCTAGTTTGGAAGTACGAAATTCACTGGACATATCGAGAAACCAGAATGAGAAGGTTTTTGAAACTACGACAGGACATCCTGACTAAGCGATATTTCTACCTCAAGCGGCTTTCGTACAGTATCATTATTCTCAGTTCGCAGCCGCATGCCACTACATTGCGCACACTTTATCCACTTTGGCAGTTCAACACTTACTGCCCATGTCATATTAGATTATCGTGCACCAACAGGCATATTTCCATCAAAACAGTTATTATTACGAGTTTGCTCATACCGATCCACCGTATCTAGATGAACGCTTTCTTCTAGATCCTTATCTATAGACCATTTCTCATTGGCTGTTAACCTAAGAAATACTAATGTGTAAAACCATACAAGGTATTATTTTCCACACTATTCCATCTTCGGTTAATTTGGTATTACCTTCTCCGTTCACGCGCAACTTAGGGTCAATATACACTGTATGTACACCCAATGTACACTGAACCCGTGCAGGTGTTTAACGAGGCTAGTTAGAACTCATTCTGCTGGGCCGCGCGAATTTCTCTCCCACAGATACCCGTAAAATTCGTTCAATGATGATCGGCTGGCGAAACAAAGCAGCGGTCTGCGACCTCTGCGAGTTCTGAGCACGCCGTGGCTGTAACACAGAATCCTCCCAACCTTTATCGATGACCGGCTTTCCTCCTCTACTACAGCACCTGCCGAATTGCACCTGTAATTCTAGGTGCCTCCACCCTGAATTTTACGTCCAATTCCAAACTGGTTGTTAAAGTTGAACAAACGATCCGAAGGAGCTTCAGCGCCAAAGCTAACGCGGTACCATCTGGGAGCCTGGCAGCAATCGTTATCCGTGATACCTTATGCAATACTAAAGCCTATAAGTCACAGCTACAAGTTAATTCGGCGGCTTCAGATACGGGAATCCCACAAGTTCATCTCATCCAAACGGTATACATTCAAGTTACTTAACGGAAACACCAAAGAAAGGTATGTAAGGACACCTTCCTGCCACCAGTAGGCTAAGGTATGACACCATTTTTTCCGAAACGCACTCATTCATCACAGTCAACTTTTGTAACCAGCAGTATGCGGTGTACGGATAATCAACAACAAAATGCCTCCCCCAAGCTGCACAGCATAACCTCCTGTTGTTTGATGCACCAGAAAGTGGCAGTCAATCAACTTTACTCACGGAACAAATGAACGTCACCAGTTGAAGGAATGTTTGCGAAGCATTCCAGTTTCGGCTAAGCGACAAACCTGCGTTCCGAAGTTTAAGACCACTCAAGATGGACGGCCTTCGACTATTTGCATTATCCCTGAAAAATTCTTAGATATAGATAATATGCTTTTTACATTCACGTGTTCGTAATATCCACTGATGATCCGCCAGTACCCTATACTGATCTCCTCGCTGTTCGTATTATTTCTGAACGGCTTTTCAGCAGTAAGTTAGTTCCCTCCGCTCTCGTATGCAGAAGATATCAAAGGGTGACGCACACTACGCTTCTCTTAAGACTGCTCTCTAACAGCTGGATGCGGACGCAATGCATCAGAGGCAGGAAAAATAGTCGTACCCCGTGTCCCGTTTACAAATCGAAAACCATGCGTACATGCCACGAGAGTGACAAAATCAGGCGGATTGGTGAACAACCACTCACCGTTATTCCCCAACAAAAATCCCCTGTGACTAGAGTTTCAGCAAACCTCTACCACAGTGTTAATACGCTGACGCTGACAAAGGAAGCTAACGGCAAATCACCAGCAACTAATAAATCGTCACCAAAATTTCCAGTAAAACATTTTGCGCGTACATTTCATGCTTTTGCAAAATCTCTGCTGGGGGGACATACACATAGGAAGAAGGCAACCACCCTTGAATCTAAGCAAAGACTTTCAACAAAAGGCGATAAGGTTATACAATTACCCCTTCACAGATCGACTGAACTTCTTGGCCGTCTTTCCGTTAGCTTGCAGATGGCTAAAAGAAGGCGCAATTCTCAACTTTAATATCCTGACCACAGCGAATCAAACCAGTGAGAACCTCTTAGACCTGACAGAGGTCACCAAATTGACAGGATAGTAGTCAAAGCTAAACATAACACATAGTCACCGACTGTGCATGCAATACAGTTTTGCCGTCCGAGTTTTCTCGAATCAGAACACCTTCCGATAGAAACCATACGGGCTAATACTCTAAAAACGTTCAAGTAACGTCTTGATGATTGTCTACTAGGATGATGGCCGCTACGGACGATGCACCGCCTTCAGAACACCCGACTATGGACGCGTATATATGTGCGTGTATGCTATTACAAACATGTATGTGTACTGTCGATTTGGTTGTCCTTGTATGCACGTTTCCCTGGTGACTCTACCCCATCAAGTCGGGATACTTTCAATTAACTACCCGCTGATGTTAAATTCGTTCATAGTAATTTATTATTCTCATCCATTATTATTACTGTTACCACCTATTCTTCGATTTCTTGTTACTGACACTGTTACTGTCTTCTCCGAACCCCATCTGGGGTAGCTTTGAAGTTATGTCCAAATTACCCTATTACATGATATCATGGAGCTTCCTACCTACGGTACACCAATGCTGATTGCCACATTCAATACGAGCCTACGTCACACACACATCCTTTCGGCGGTTTATGTGACGAAAAAGAACAAGGGGATATGTAACGTTTACTCACAAACTGAATTTGCCAGAAAATGGGAAACCCCTAGAAAAAAACCTCTACCAAAATAACTTGGGGTACAATATTTTCGTAAGTGCCATGCTTTCTATCTTACAAAAACCAGTGGAACCAGAAAAATTACGTTCAGGAAACATGTTTGGCTGGGTGAGGTCAATACACATGTCCAAAAGACCCACATTACCTTTACTTGTACAGAAGGGTGAGTATGAAAATCCAGCAGTAAAAGAGGTGCAGTCAAAGAGAACAAATTTACACTCTGTTATCAAGTTAGACGGATGCACTGCTAAGAAAACGGTTCGGAAGCGGTTTGAAATTTCATCAGGTATAATCCAATTTGACCTCGCATTTGGCGCATGGTTAGAATATTAGCGTCGTAGACAATGATTTCTTCGGTTATCGTGATGGGGAGAAAATAAACCACATTCTCCGCTTTTTCACCTCGGTATCTGGTGCAAAAATCACCGAATAGCGAATTACGGAGGCATGTGTGTTTGTTTTAATTGTGCGATAAAAAAACGACCTAAACGTGTGTTATTTTTGAATCCCTGTATGGCTGATGCAGGTCTGCGGAAATAACACTGAAATGTGGAAATAACTTGTATATTAATATCCAGGAGAAGGCAGAAATTGTTTATCATATTAGTTGCTGATAACACTGTATTATTTTTAGAACATGGATCATATTAAAACATTCAAGGCTGTTTTCGAAAATCGTGAATATCGCACTTTCTTACAGTTCCAAGAGTTCCCTAAAAGATACATGGAGCATGTCGGCATTATTTACGTTCGCGGAACGAGCCGTAGATGGAACTCTGTTATGAAATATGATAGGGCGAGGTGACATGAAACCCTAAGAACTGTCTAGATTTTCTACCGTTGTACGAAGTGCAAAAGACAGAAGAGTGAATGCAGAGATGCGCGACGCGTTTAGTGAGTTGATATTTGTCTTTGTTAACAAATTGGTTCTTGCAACACCTGTTGCAAATCACGAGTTTACGTTTTTCGGAGAAATGACTGTCTGGTTGTCAGCTCTTTGAAGTTAGAGCACAACCATCAACTTAATCGTCTGATATACGAGTCCTACCCTACCAATCGCAGACTAACAATCAGTGAAATGAATGAATCTAGGAGTCTATTCGAGTATAATACACCAACCTCCGACAATAATCGGTATTTTGCGGGCGTTTACGGGAAGTTCATCACAACGGCAGACATTGGAAACATTTGACGCAAGTTGAAGCCCGCACTATCCGGTGAGATTTTGGGTATAATATTTTAACTGAGCTTCAGAGAACCTGGTGAAAGTACTCGGTGATATTGCGGAGAAAGGTTTCCTGCAGCTGCTGGTTCAACGTGGTGGCAAGTGTTTCGTTGTGGAGAGTTTGCAGAGGACGTGCTGGTGTATATTTTATCGCTTAATGTGGCTCCCTTGTATCCACATTCCGTCGGTATTTAGAAAGCATTCCTTCCCGTACAGTGAGCAGTTACGTACTGTTAACTTTTATTCAAAAAGACCGTTTCCCCATCCACGATCGATGGTTGGCGGAGTACAACCTGCCAGTTCGCCGGCTAGTTGGTCCGAAGCTTCAGCCTCTCGTTGCATCGAACTTCAACCGACAGTATAAAGCACTGTACCACTTACCTGCAAAGCTACAGGAATGCGGAAGTCGCATGGATATGACATGTTTCCGATCGTCATCTCTTCGGGCAACAAGCAACCAAGGTGGGTGAAGAAACTCCAAATGGGGTTGTCATGCGAATATTGCGGTGAACCGGAGCAGACGGACAGCTGTCGTTGTCAAACCGATGAGATAATCTTCCATTCCGACTGCATCTGAACCGCTGACATATGAGAATGTCCATTCTGTGGTAAACAACTCCAGCCGCCGTCACCTTGTAGGTGCATGTTTTCAATTTTTATTTGTCAGTTCCGTCAACTTCAGCTAACGTTCCCACACGCCCAAAAAGCATCTTGCACACCACCCAGCATGGATGTCCACTTGAACATGTCCCCGGACAATGTACCTTGTGTAATGAAGCCCATAAACCGCGCATAGACGTCATCTGGAGTGATTCTTCTGTTGACATCATTCAACAAAGTGAGTTAATTTACAAACGTACACGTAGTCATCTTCCGGACATCAGACTTGATGAACGCGATATCTAGGACTTCCCTTGGTAAATCATCTCCATCTTCAGAATGAAATCACGCAAAAGAACAGCTACATGACACGCCAAGGCAAGCCGGAAGCATTATGTACCAATTGAAACGGAGGCCCCAAATACGCCAGTGGTATCACAATTCGCAAGCTCTCAGACACTTCGCTCATACAATGGCCTAACTCGTAAGGTAGGACAAATATACGGAGTCGTTATGAGTCCAAGCGTGGAGTACAGTTCGGCCTAACTCGTAAACTACGACGAATGAGTGGTCGGCGCGCTGAATCATATCCCCGTGGCGCCGACTGGACGGTCTCGGTGCAAACCTTGACTGGCTGAGAGTTCAGCAACTCCAGATAGGGCCAACTACTCTACCTGGTTTTAATCGTACTGGTTACATTCGATCAAGACAGTGAAAGTACCGCCAGCACCTCTGTGCGGGAAACTACCATTACACAGGATGGGCGAGCGGAGTACACCTGTTCAGAATGTTGCCAGATTTACAAATCAAATGTTGGCTTGTCGGCGCATACTCGCATGCATCAACGCAGGAATGTTCCAGAGAGGGAAGTGGACACCCAGACTGCCACAATCTTTCATTTTTCCAACTGTGACCGCAGCTTCTCCACCAAAATTGGTCTCAGTCAACACAAAAGGCATGCACATCCCGTCGAATGCAACCATAATAATAATATAATAATATAATATAGGTATATTTCTCAACGCATCTGTGAGAAACACGCTTAGAAAAGCGTGATCAGTATACACATGGTAACGTAAAACGCATACCGTACTCAAAATTGTTAATTGTACAATACACCAAT
>JTDE01001762.1:26992-49951 GCA_014338405.1 Paragonimus skrjabini miyazakii | reverse complement strand
AAGTAGAGTTTAACAACCGCCTCATGACAAACGATGCGGACAAGTTCTCATAACTTATACCACACCTCCCCCGAGATATGTTGAACCTAGTTAGTGGTATCTTGCTAGGCTCAGCTACTGATCACTATAAATAGGCTGAACGGACAATTATTAGAGAAACACAGCCTTCCGACTAAATGCGCCTGGAACGACTGTTCCGTCGGTTCTCCTTAGAAAAATGCGACAGGCAGTAAGTGAGTCATAGCTGCCGCAGTTTCTATTACAAGATTTGTGGATGCAGCAACTGCCTGGGTGTACACGAGGTCTATTGTCCGTGTTGCTTTCACGTCCGTTAAGTGATCTGGCAGCTTCTGCCGATGCAATACTTGAACTTTTTCAAGGAACGAGGCTGTCACCATTACTAGGGCGGGTGGTTACCTCCAAAAGTCCCGTGGATAATTCGTCAACCACAAGAGACACCGAAATAGCAGTGCTGCGCAAGGCACTTGAATATCGTGAACGCAATTCTGTGGAATCAAACGCCGAGATAGCTCAGCTGAAGCGTGAGCTGGCGGTTCTTCGTGCAAGCATTCGGCATATTGGGTCACCAGCAAAATTTCCTCTTACGCTGCTCAGTCACCGCCCGAAATAACAACTAGCGATCTTTGTTGGTTCCATGAGACGTACGGTGATAACGCTGAACGATGTCCATCACCACGTAGCCGTCCTGGTTGCAAACGTTTAAACTAACAGGTCGGCGTGTTGTAGCGACGAAAGCCACAGGCCAATCCAACAATATTCGCCTTTTCTCTCTAGACGGTTTGACCTAATCGATACGGGAGCGATGATTATTGTCATCCCGCATTCGGTAACGGATGCACGATCAGAATCCGACACTACACTCCGGGCAACAAACGGTACGCCCATTGGAACCTTCAGTCGTCTACTTTTGAGTCTTAACTTTGATCTTTGGCGCGATTTTTGCTGGGTTTCATAATGGCTGATATACTTTTCTCTATTATTTGGATCGATTTCCTCCGACATTTTGACTTGCTGTTCGACGCACGTCGATCGCGCTTGATTGATACTTCGACAAGGCTCAGTGTTCGGGGTAAGCCGTCGCATACGGTTGTGGTCAGTCAATGCTAGCCAGTTCCGTAGTTGGCGAGCCTTATGGGAAACGTTTATCCGAATTCCCTCAACTAGTCTGCTCCGCCGACGAACTACCGGCCGTTACAGCCGACGCTGCACACCACACTGTCGCACGGTGGCCGCCAGTTCGGAGTCGTCCAGGCAGCTTATCCCCCGATAAGTTCAAAATTGCCCGAACCGAATTTGAGCATATGCTTCAACTTGGCATCAACCGTCCGTCTAATCGTCCATGGGCTTCGCCGTTGTACATGGTGCCCAAAGTAACTGACAACGACTGGCGCCCATGTGGTGACTATCAAGCATTGAACAACACGACCACCTCCGATAGATACCCAATTCCGCATATTCAAGACTTGACAGCAAACTTTTCAGGAACGCAGATATTTACAAAAATAGACCCAGTGCGTGCGCATATCCAGATCTATGTTGTCCGAAGACCTCACCAAGCCAGCGGTCATAATACCGTTCGGACTTTTCAAAAATTTCACGTATGCCGTTTGGTCTGAACAACGCTGTCCAGACCTTCAACCGTTTTATTCACGACATATGTCGTGCACTGGACGGTGTCTATTCGTACTTGGATGACATCTTGGTCGCTAGCTCCTCACAGGAGAAACATTGCGCACACTTATGCTCGTTATTCTTCCGTTTTTCGCGTCATGGGGTGACCATAAACCTTGCTAAGTGCTCGTTTGGGATGCCCAGCGTAACCTTCCTGGGTCACAGTATATCCGCGGGCGGAATCGAACCTCCACCTGACAAACTGCAAGCAACAATGGATTACCCGGCGCCCACACCATTCAAGCAACTTCGCCGTTTCGATGGTCTTGGGAATTTTTATCGTCGTTTCATTCCTAATTGTGCACCCTTAATACAACCACTCACCGATCTGCTCAGAGGCAAGGTTCGCTCATTTTTGCTTACAAAGGCCGCAAAAAAGTCTTCATTAATTTGAAAACAGCTACCGCCAATATAGCATCGTTGTCGCATCATCACCCGTCCGCCCCTTTAGCGCTAACTGTGGATGTATCAGACGTGGCTGTAGGAACGGTTCTGCAACAGCAACTCGGCGACGACTGATGTCCATTAGCCTTTTTCTCCAAACGTTCACAACCAACTGAGTCGCGGTGTAGCGCATTCGGAAAGGAACTGTTGGCGGAATATCTCGGCATCCGCCATTTTCGACGTCCTTGAAGGCGGGGACTTCATCATCTTCACTGATCGTAAGCCACTAATGTACGCCCTACGCTCGACAACCGACAGGTACTCCCCTACAGAGACCAGACACCTGGATTATATTGCTCAGTTCACGACCGATATCCGTCACTCTTCAGGTGCTGCGAACTCAGTCGCCGATGCTCGCTTGCACATCATTGATACAACGAGCAGGGCAAACAGATTAATCGATCCGGCAGCAATCGCAGCTGCACAGGACAATAATCCGGAGGTAGAACAACTTTGTCGGTAAAGTTCCCTTAAGCCAGACAGTGTTCTCATGAATTCATCAGAAGGGATGATGGTTTATGACATTTCACGAGGCATCCCTCGCCCGGTTATTTCACTGGCTTTTCGCCGCCGAATTTTTGACACGTTGAACAACATGTCTCACCCAGGCATACGTTCAAAAGTTAAAATGATAACCAAGCGCTGTCTGGCGTAACGTCAACGGCAATGTCCGCACATGGGCCTAAGCGTGCATGCAGCGCCAACGGCCAAAATCTCATCGTCACACGCGTACCGCAGTAGGGGGTTTTGCAACCCCCGATGAGCGTTTCTACCACGTGCATGCTGACCTAGTCGGATGTATGCCACCTTCAACTGAGTGTACACATATCTTAACATGTGTAGATAGATTCGCACGTTGGCCGGAAGCTATGCCCATTACGGAGTGACCATTGGTTGCTCCGCCGTAGAGATCACCGATCGCGGGTCACATTTTGACTTAGGTTTCACGTCACTTCTCAACACACCAGGCTGTAGTCGAATTCGCACAACAGCTTACCATCCGGCAGCCAACGGGTTAATTGAACCTTTTCGTCGGCAATAGAAACGTTCGTTGTCCGCTAACAATAACCCTTCGTGGAACGAAGTTCTGCCATTAGTCTTGTTAGGTATCCAAAGCACGCTGAAGGCCGACCTGCATACGACCCCCGCCCAGTTAGTCTATGGGTGTTTCTTACGTTTACCCGGAGAGATGGTTGCCCCACGCGCAACGGGACCCATCAACTTCGCGGATTACGGCGAGCAGTTGGCCCAGTATATGAGACGACTCCGACCAACCCCACCAAGGAAACAGACGACGCAGACACAGGTGGATCCTCGTCTGGCAACTTTTTCTCACGTTTTGGAGCGTGCAGATACTCTTCAACGACCTTTATAGCCACCCTGTACAGGTCCATTGTGCGTACTCACGCGCTATGATGAGATTCTCGAGTTGAAACTCAAGGGCGAACGTGTGGTTATCTCTATCGTTAGACTAATGCCAACGTTTGTAGAAGTGCCTGATGTGAACATTGGTTCGCGACCAACAACATCCGCAACAGCTAGTGCATTGCCTAACGTTGGTAGAGATTCGGTTTCGTTTGCTACTGCACTTACCTCCGTGGAGCCGAATCTCAAGAACAGGCGTGGCCGAGAGTTGCAGAGGCCGGTGCGATTGTCGGACTATGTGGACGTCCGTCGTATCTAGTTTTCATTGTTGTTGTTGTTGCGTTTAATTGTCGAGCAAATTTTAGACGGTTTCACCTGCAGCGAGCGCGATCAGCAAGACTTAAAAGAAAAAATGATAAAAGTTAGGGAACATTCTCATTTTTTGGACACAATGGACACAGAAACCCGGTAAAGTTACCGTTTTCCATCGATAGGTACTCTATGTACTTAAACGTTTGTTTGGATGAATAGAGATACTGACAGCTACCCCGCACAATCGAACGTACGAACTCGCTGTCTGCACGGTCGTCGCTGCTGTCTGTTGCTGTTTCGTCTAGGTATCCGTTTACCTTCGCGTTGACCTCGCTGGTCGACAACATACTCTTCGTCTACTCGTTGCGCTATTCCCAACCGTTCGTCTTCGGTTCGCTTGATCCTACAAGCGTGAACAATTTACACACTGTAGAGCTATATACACAATTGCATACCACACAATTGTTAGTTGCACAAAACACCAATTATGTGGGTAAAATAATAAAACAGACATAATAGGGGAGAACAATTATTGTTCATGTATAAACACTTGGGAAATATGATTTTAAAAGGGTAGTTCTCGAACTCTTTTATGTCCGATAAAAACTGCTGAGCAGTTACAACAGTTGTTGTTTCACAAAGCCAACAGTGGCTTAATAGTCAAAGTCATGCCAGAAATGTTATTTGTTGATGGAAAAATAGAATCGTCGAAGAATTTCGCCATTAATTTATGTGGATGGTTCCGGAAAAATATGTAGAATGTTTTGTCGGGATGCTTGATAAAAGGAAAGCCCATACTTCTGCGGAAAAATGGGTGGTCCTCTAGACATGACTTCGTTATTTCCTGAAAATTGACGATATCTCGCAGACCTCGCAAACTGTCTAACCAATACTAGATTTTGAGTGTCCGTAATTGGTGAGACATTCTCCCGCGTTAGACGTACTTGAGGAATCAGGAGTGAAAAGCAAAATTATGTGATGAACGGAAGAACGTAAAATGATCATGTGACGTATGGTGATTAATGGACTATGTGATTTTCTGGCCAAACCTTTTATATAACATTTATAATTTGTGTTAGTCAATAAAATATATGCTATTAGCAAACAGTTATTATCGTATAACAGGAAAAGAGATCGATTGATATATTTTCCTAGTAAACGACTACAGCTGATTTCCGATGTTCATTTGGTATACACGGCCAATATACAGGGTGGAAGGAATGTTCACCGACAGAAATATAGTCAGTTGGTCTATCAGGATAGGAAGAAGCACGGGTGGTAACGCGAGATTTGTATATTACCATGTGAAATGAACAGGTGAAGTATATATATATATATATATTTCAAACAGTTTTAGAGTGCAAAGCTTTTCCATGGTGATCAACAACCACACACAGCAAGTTAGCATTACGTAGGAAGTAAGATCATACCAGGTGGATTTGTTTTTTTTACTAACGGACGTGTGAATATTGGGACCGACATGTGTTAACTAAAGACGTGTTGTTGTTCAGCTGCAAGTTTTAGTCATAACTATGTGCAAGATCAATCTTGTTAGACCATCAGTAAGCTTCGAAATTTAGATAAATACTTCCAACGATGAAACTGAAAGCTTTGGTCGGTTTAAAGTGTGCATGGCTTTGTATCACGCGATACGGGGTTTCCCTTCAGATGTTATTAGGTTCGATTTCAAAGATATCGTCTTCAGGCAGGCAGAGTTTGAAAATAGACATGACGTTCCTTAATGTCAGGAAGGTTTCTAAATTTCGTGTGAATTGGTGTGTATTCTTACCGGTTCTTATTATATGTGGGATTTTGTTTCAACTGCAGGAATATTTCACCAGAAAAAATTTCAACGTAGCTTTTTACGGGATTTGAATGCTGTCAAAGTGAATTCTTTGTTGATGAACTGTGTTGTAAGAAAATCACGAAGTTGCCATAAACTAGTTTACACACGAGTTCAAGGTTCAGCTTCAGTCGCCGTAGCCCATGTGGATCAAGTGCGTGTCTGACAGCGTTATCTGTAGCCCAGAGGAGACGGATAACCCAGTGAAGCTTTCGTAGATGCACGTTGGAGACTTTCCAGAGCTAGCCTATCAGGATTGCACGGGTGACTATACATGAACGTGCAGTACTCAAGTTGGGGTCGTAGGCACAGTTTATAAGACTGCATTCGAACCGCAGAAAGGAAGAATGAATGCTAAATGTAACCAATCGTTCGTCTAGTTTTAGCTACCGGGAAAGATATATGCTGTGCGATGTTGAATGAGTTTGAGTAACGTATATCTAGGTCAAGACTGAGTGGGCAGTTGAAATACTACGACCATTCATCTTTACAAAGTCCTCTGGTATAGGACAAACATGCGCAACGATGGCAGAATTATTGGCTGAAAAGTTCATCAGCCAAGTTTGAAACCAAGACTCAAATAACATGAATTTCTTCCATATATTTCCTAAACAAGAATCGAGCTCGCCAAGAGAAAAAGTGTAGATAAGTTTGATGTCATCAGCGAAAAGGAAGAGTTTGCCGTGCTTCAAAATATTAGAGTGGACATTTTAGACAAAGTACCTACAATTTGTAAAGCGTATTAGGCAGCCATTCTGCAAGAGCACATGGTAGAAAACCAAGCTCAATTTTTAACATTCCAGGGCCTCTGCTAAATTTGGTCGTCACATACGTCGCGCAGTGACCGTTTTTATGAATCACCTCAATTACCATTTCATAGTTATTGTATTATAACTAGCCTGATATTGAAAAACATCAGTGGGTACACGCTCACACTAGTAGCTGCTCCGTCAAGTTGACTTAGACCATGGACAGTGCCTGAGTATGGAGTGCGCGTTTACACTATTGTCTGTTCTATCCGGTTGACTGTTACCGTGAACAACATGGAGAACGAACTTATGCGAGAAGTGAAAAGGAACGTTTATTTGAAGCATTTATGGTAAACGTTGATAGCTATCTTCAAGTAGGGTGAATGTAACGTTGATTGGAATATTTTTCTGAACCGCGATAGATAATTGGCGTTTTGGACATCAAGGAATGACTGGTTTAAAATTATAACATCCAGTGATCGGCAGACAGTTTGGATCAACCTGTTTCCATATAGTGTTTCGTGTGAACGTCACGCGACCTCAATCGAGTTAGAAATAGTGCAGCGGGATGGATACAATTAATTTCTGAAGGTTCTCAGTAACAGAATAGAACATAATACCCCTTTGTAAGCGACTGCATGTGCACCAAAGATGGAAACAGTCATGATAACTAGACATGATAATGTTACTTGCAACCATTTCGTCGACCAACCTAAATGGGAGAAAAAGTATAAAATACGTATGAACAAGGAAGTTGGAAACGTCGTCATGCGTGTTTCACTGTCAAACATGCTAATATTCTTGTGGAAATACAACGCAAAAATCGTACGGGCATATATTTTCATTTTGACAATAGCCTTAAAACGCGCAAAATTTTGCGTGCTGGGGTTAAGGGGTCACATATTACACCGTGTAGATGTCAACCAGCCTATTTATAAGAATTAAAAAAACGGACAGACGCCAATGGTGGATTGCTTTTTGCGAAAATGATGGGAAATGTTTTCGTCTTCAAACCAGAACTCTTGGCACCTATTCGATGTATTCTAATTTTCTCATTCATACTGCTTACTTACAATTAACGAGCTGTAAGTGCTTTGCTTTAACATTTTGAAAAAAGTTCAAACCGGGAGTTGAGTTAAGACGACCATTCTCTATTTGTAACAACCTACATGCGCAACACTTGCGAAGACCATATTTGGCTTACGGCCTTTTGGCAAAGAACCGCGCGTCTATCCGATGGGGAAGGCGCAAAAACCAAAATGTTACTAACTTACGGTTGGTTGGACTTCAACCAAATCAGATTAACCTTCTAGCAGAAAAATGACCAATATATGAATCTCAGTATTCGGTAAGATCATATAAATCAGAGTTATGAGCTACTTGTCGATAGTGGTAGAAGTTTGTTAATATGTACCTTCTATTAGCAGTCTTGCACTTCGTCACATGTAGGTATGAAAACCAGTAAAGCTTTGCCACGGCAATCCTTAGGAATGCCGGGCTATTCCAGGGGCCTCAGTAGAGGCGAGTTCGTCAAGTGGGGTGGTGAAGATGTCACAATGTGGGGGAACCGCATCGTTCCCAGACCGTTTTGATAGACAGAGGAGAGCTGTTATTTTGTGCGAAGGCAGTAAACAGGGCTATTCTATTGTCTACAAATATCACTCGGGTGTTCTAGACTTTGAAAAACGAAGACTGATGGTAAAAAACAGTTTTCTGGGGAAGAATTCATAGCACCAACGGTTGTGAAGTAAAGTTATAATGTTATCTTCTGCTGAAGCTGCGATATGACATTGGGTGCAAATGGACATGAGTCCTAATCTCAGTATAGCCCTCGCCGATACCATGGTCCAGGATCCGGTCTCCGTCCAGACAGCAGCCGGAAAACCTGAAATAAATTGACCTTATTCGGCGAAAACGAACAATGAGGTGAGAGAAACGACAAACACTTTGATCGTGGCGCCCATTTTAAAATGTTTTGGATCGCTGATAGGGGAAGTCATCAGCATATGGACACGTGGACAAGAATAAATGACACCAGTGGCAAAAACTCCAATCTCGGGCAGACGGAGGTTCACAGTCAAGGTGCACTGTTGGAACGCGGACCGACAGAGACATCAGCTTGGCTTCCAGGACTGACGGGCCCTCACTCTAACATGCAAAGAATAAAGCCCAAAATGAAAGCGGTAGTTTTGTCACTTTTTGAAAACGTACCAGAAGACTGTAAATATAACGCACTACCACCGTAACTGTAGCGCACATACATCAATAAGGTACAAAATCGGATCACAAGCCCACAGGAACAGGTCTGAGGAGAGTGCATATGGTGAGGACGGATCAGTAATGGATAGGTAGTGCTACCCTGCCAATGCAAGTGTTGGCAAGCCTACCACCAACACGTCCAGTATAAGCGTACGCAGAGTAAGCTTGAATGGAAAAAGTCATAAGGTATGAAGATGGGAAGCCTATTAACAGGCGACCTAACTTGTGCGTTCCGACGAAGTCGACACTTCGGATGCTCAGTTCAATAAACTCAGGCAGTCGATGGAAACTCTGAAAGCTAAGTAGCTCCTGTTAATGTATTCGAATGTGTGTGATCTCCGGAACAGGTTGACATAAGTAAGGGCAGCATTGCAGGCGTGGGTGCCGTAAACGTTGCTGGGACATGGCTCAAACAGGAGGGTGAAATAAGGGTAGTGGGCTATTTTATAAGTGGGAGTGATAGAAGTGAAAGACTTGGAGAAGGTTGTTGGCTGTATGTCAGAGAGGTAGCCAGATGCAAGCATGTAAATTACTTCACTTGCACACTCAACATATACGAAGCTGAGTTTGATCTTCATCTCGAAAACACTACACGTCCTGTGTGTGTCTGAGAGTCCGCAAGTCTCCGTCGACGAAGAAGGTAGCTTGCTTGAAGTTCTCACGAACGCTATATCTAGCAAATGCAGCGAGTTATTGTGGCAGCCTAAACGCACTTGAGATCGATTACAGTGTAAAAGTGATGAGCGGTACACGCAAGTCCAATCGGATGCTGCTAAACATGCTCTTTAATCTGGGGCACGCTAAAACATACAAGAGCCGACTCATTCTAGAGGGGTCATCGCCCACCCATTCTGGAATCGGCAGTTGCTCCCCGCCGGGCGGACATGAAGAAATTAACTCTCTCCCAACTTCCTAAAAACGATCATTTCACGATCAAAGATTCCGTAATGTGCATGCCTCTTGTTCCAAAATTCATAGAAAAGTATTGAAAAGTGGATGCCAGTTAGCACTAGACGAGCCTGAACTGAGATAAGCAGTCATCAAGAATTATGGGCCTACATTAGAGGTAGCGATTTTGACATAACGGGGCAACACGCACCATGAACGAAAAGGGCAAAGAGAAATCTTAGACTACGGTACAGTGTAATAAAAAGGCTAGCCAATTCTAGATAAAACGCCTAGACCAGGCCTCGCATGGACCCAAACGGTAGAAAATACAATGCACCAAAAATAGGAAGTACGATTGTAAAAGAGGATGAATTGGTACGCGAACAATATGAGTCGACCTATTTGAGAACTTCTGAACAGAACCCCAAGGGTTTGTATTATTACGTGCAATCGCAGGTCGTGATCCGCCAACATCTACGATAGAAGTATTGATACTGGAGGAGAATAAACAGGTCGTGGAGGCGTTCAGGGGTTTCTGTTCCGTGAGTAGGAAGAACGAATTGCTTAAAGTACCTAAAGTGGCCCTAGAATTCCTCCAGGAGGTGCGGATTATGTTGTTGTCACAAAGGAGGAGGGTGAGCCTGACGAGCGTACCGTTCAATTTTCTGGAAGGGGGTAATTAAGAAACGCGTGTGTGAATATCTTATGAAGCATAGGTTGATAATTCCTGCACAATAAGGGTTCTTGAGAGGCAGACCATGCCTGACAGACTTCCTTACTTTCATTAACAGGAAGATCGATACACTGGGTAGAAGGGAACTAGTGGAAGTAGGCTATCTCCATTTTGAGAAAGCCGTTGACTCTGGTAATCACCGTCATTTGGTGACAAAGCTATCAGCCTGTGGCAGTGCTTTAAGGAAATGGATGAATCCACCAGGCCGGACTGTGTGAATAATAATCCGTGATGCTGCTTCCATTGTTAAGTTTCAATTTCAACTTCAGATCCGGGACTTGATGAGAATCTGCGCCTACCGACGTCCCGATACTTGGCTGGTGTGATCCGAGGTTGGCCAGACTGTGTTGTTTGCCCAGCAGGAGGGGACAAAACTAAGATTGTACTTCATAATAGTACAGAACAAAAAGTTTATCTTAAATTACTTCTTACTTTTTTTCAAATACCTCTACGCTCGAGGGCCGTACAATCCTCGTGAGTAGATCAATTCACGGGTTGACTACTCGGTTGGAGAAAAAGCTGAATCGAACGGCCAGTGTTGATATGGTTTTCTTGATTGTTGCAGTTCTGTTGCATCATAAAAAGACAGGCTACATGACTTTTGCTAACATGTTGGGTAATTTGGTACACTTCGATATGATCCCTTCTTGTCCTGTGTCCTTCGAACAGCAGTAAGTTCGCGGCTCTCGTCTGATTTCGATAACTGATCCCTTCATGCCCCCAACATGCACGTGGCGAAGGTTTGTTATTTTTGCGGACGAAAATTTCCTTCCCGAAATATGGTGATTGGGCTTGGGCACAGCATTCCGAATGGGCGCGGATCCTGACCAAGTACATCGGAATGAACACCGCTGTATTTGGGTTAGCGATCAGAGACTTCAATTGACAACCATTTTCGTGATTTTGTTGCAGCGGCAGCACACAGGACAAACGAAATGAACGTATAATTGAACTGAATATCGAAGGATCTGTTTTGCTGTTTCATTACTACTTTGTCTAATTGGCTATATGTGTCCCTTAGACAGCTGAGGTTTGATTGGAGAGCGCCAGCGAGAATATGGCTTATCAAGACGCTCACTGGTACGTACCACCTCAGTGTGCGTTCGCAGCTATTAAAGGGTTACTCCTGGAGGGCCTCCGGTGACCTTTCGACCAGTTTCATATCATCTGCTTGTGAGTAACACGGACTGATTAAGTTGTCGGCAGTCATTCACGTATACCAGGATAAGTGAAAGGGCAAGGATTGAACCTCGTGGCATACCCCTTAACGGGTAGCCTTCGTCCGACGGAACCCCCTCACTGTCAATCTACATAACCTCCCAGGTATAAACGTTGGGATCCACCTGCATATTTTAGAGATATTTCAGCCTTTCGAAGCCCCCAACCAAGTGGCCTACGATTGACAGGATCGAGGGCCTTTTGGAAATCTAGACATCACACCTCGTTCACCTTTCCTTTATCCAACTTTTACCTGATAGCGTTTATAAGCGACAGCAGATTGGTAAGAGACAAGTACTACTCCGTAAAAAGCCGTGTTTTGGGCCTTCGAGAAATTTTCGCCCACAAAGGAATCAACAGAGTTCAAACATTCCGCTGACGAAACTTTCAAGTTTACTGGTCGGCAACTTCTGGCAGCTGACCATTTGAGAACTGTGAAAATTGGAATTGTGACGGCTTTCTTCCAGTCCCTCACCACTGAACATGTATTCAATGTGAAATGGAACATATGAGTGGAAGTTGCCGCCAGCGATACGGCCAGGCGGACGTCGTTCGATACCGTAGAGTTTATGCTGTTTAGTAGGAATATCACTCGCCCAACTTCATGGAATCTAATGTCGCTAAATACAATGACCGCGCCCTTGGAGTTAAAAAGTGGCTCGGATACCCTGTTATTCAATCGATGAACACCATGAGACTTCGCCACAAACGCATCCGATATGCCTTTGTCAATCGATAAAGTCTCTGCCATAAGAAAGTGCGATCCCAGTTTACTTTCTTAAGGAGGACCTAGACTGAGCAGGACCCTAAACCCTGTTAGGTTGCCGTTTAAAGTGTTGGGCTCTCACTAAATGGAATCCGTTAAGGTAGAGTTATGAGCCTGCTGTCTTTTCTTATTCAGGTTACCGGATTGTCGGTGAGACTGAGTTCAGATTGCTTTTTGTTTGCGGATACTATCATGCTGGTCGAATTATTTGCGAAGAGATGTAGGCTTCAGCGAGATCTTAACCTAATGGCAGAGTGGTCAATAAATTGAGAGCGTTAAGTAAATAATCACAAATGTCAACCGGTATCTAGTAGGTTGGTAAGAAGGGGAGGGGAGTTGTGATTAAATGAGGGGGTACTGGGAAATGTTGAGCGAGTAAACGACTTGAGAGTTTCGGTCGATGGCCCAATCTCTCCTTTAGCTCGATGTGTTTCAGCTACCTTGAGGGCTGGTGGGGCACGGTGCGTGCCTAAAGTCGCGTTTTCCTACAAAAAACGTTGAAGTGTGGGCACCCCTATATTGCACTTCTGTACACCTGCGCCCGAATTACTGTGCGTAAGCACTGGCAACATACTGGGATTAAGGTGTACAAATCTTGGAAGGGATTTCAGCGCCTGGCAACACGTTGAGACAGAAGGATTAAGTGCATCAACCATTGGGACGTCAAAGAGCGAATCAGACTGAGGTGTACAGAATTATGAAGGGAATGTCAGGTGTCTCCATGGGCCAACTGATAGAAATGATGTGAGAAAAACAAGTGGGGCACCCGCATGATGTTGGAGAAAGTGGGAAATAAATAGAACTTAGGAAGAATTTTCTTTTACTTCATTTTGGGAACGTGGAAATTTCTGTTCAACGAGGCCGTAAAAGCATGGACGATGGATGAAACTAAGAAAAAGTTGGAAAATTGTTGGGAAAACCTGTTTCAACAGAAGAAGTGAGGGGTGGCTCTTGAGCAAAGGATATTCAATCCATTCTTTCAATTCACCTAAGAGTCTTTTTTCACAATGCATAATTCTCCTTGTATTAAGGTAGCTGCCAGTTTATTTGATGTATTTATCACCCGACGTTTCTTGTCTCTTAACAGTATTGATATTATCATCGCTATGTTAAATTATACCTCTGTTTATTTAGTAGATATTTTTCAAGCGATTTTTACTGGCACTTACAAATGCAGTCGATTGGGATCAGGCTGTGTTGGCGTGAATTATGCACGACGATTAAAATCATGCATGCATGCTTCAAAAAGGCAAGTTTGTGGTTGTGTCATCATGAAAAAGTTGTCGTAAAGTTGCAAGAACCCCGATGTGCACCAGGATGTCTGGCAAAAACCAACAGTGGCACTTGAGATGTCTCGCGTAATTATGTTTTATTTGTATTTGATCGGTTACCTTTGCGAAAATGACATGCTCGTGAACTTGTGGGGGCAAGCAGCATCATTAATTCAATCGAGTCGAATGTGAGACTGTCAGTCAAGTGACCAAAGTGGAAGCAACAATGTACAACTGAATAGTGCCTACTGGTGAAATATATAAAGCTGTTGTAAAATAAAATAAGTTCTGTGAGTCAGAAGTGTAACTATTCACGTCTGATCGTTGAGTTACGCGTAGCCCAAAAACGGATCCCCAAAATGAGAACAGGATTGGATCCAACAATTTCTACGGTACTATTAAAGAAATGCATCAATAACTACGAAAGGCAAACCTCAATCGTTCGCGACGATAGTCTCGTCCAGCAAAATCAATAGTTTCCCAACGGGACCAACAAGGTCAAAGGTGAACCGTCACGCCAGCGGACCAGGGCAAGAATGGCCACTCACGCCAAGGACATTTAATGACACATTAGTTCAATAAAACAAAACGGGGTGGGTGAGGTAGTGGGAACAAGTGTCAAGTTAGTGGGGAAAATAGGGAATGCAAACGGTGGGGACGAATTTTCTCAGTTCGTTGATAAACAAATTTACAAAAAGGGTACTAGGAGTCTGGATCAAAAAGTTACGGTTGGAAAATCCGTATAGATGAGATGGAGGGAAAATATATAGTTGGAAAATCCATACAAATCAAACAGGAGATAGAAGAGTGTACATACAATAACGCTGAGTAAAAAATAACGTGACATGGATTAATGGTGGACAGAGTTAGTCCATCAGTTTTAAGGTCGTGCGAAAAATACATAGGTCTAAAGATTTAGGTCTGGGAAAGATACCAGGTTAAAGTGAAATCGAAGAGCAGCAGTCGCATTCATGCCAACATAAGGGATGACAAATCACGAACGGTTCATGAGCGCACAATCTGAGATTCAGTCTATATATTGAGGCGGCTTCCGCAATATTGTACGCTGTAACGCATCGTGCTGCCGCGTTGTTGGCGCCACTTTTGTTTTCGATTGTGTAAGTCGAGTGCATGTCTAACTGGGCTTTTGGCTCACGCTTGTTTCTATTGTCTCCTTTCACGGGACTGTCGTTGGAACCCTTACTTCAGAAGAACGCTGTCCCCCGGTGTCTCCACGTTGCTCAAAGTTGGTTTGCGAGTGTAACGGGTACACGAAGCCAGAACGTCTGGCTTGCCTGTTACAGTGCCCGCTTAAGTTTAGATCTAAAATACACTCTGAAGCTGGTCTTTGGATTCACTGTGCTTACGAGCGGAATTCCTGTGTAGTGCATTGGTGAATGAAGAAAGACCGCTGTTTGTAACGCAAGCCGGAACACTCCATAGATTTTCTGCCGTCAAAAGTGAATTGAGTCACAGGATTTTTGTCCTAGGCATCGGACTAGATTTAGATCTGGACTTGGATAATTCCGCAATAATTTACCGTTTTTAAAATCACAAATGGAATAGTAAGTGTGGGGGAATCGGTAATGTCAAACACACAAGGATTGAATTCCAGTCGCGTGACAGAGCGTGTGGCAACAAAGCCTAGTCGCGGACAGTGCTTTCGTGAGTTATCGTGGATAAAAAATATACTACCAAATGCTCCGCTTTCTTCCTCTAGGACCTGGCGTGGAAAGTCTATTAATGATTCAAATCTTTTTGTTTGAATCAACGGGTAATAAAAACTACCGTAACTTTTATTGTTTCAAAAATTCCCATTGCTTCGTACTTCTGCGTGTGGCGTAACTGTTGCGTGTTACTAAATGGATGCACAAAACGCATGTATGAATATATAGATCAATATAACACAAATGTAATCCTTGATAAAATGTGCCTAATTGTCACATTAGTGGCCTATGGTATAATTTTGCTTTTGGGGCACTAGTTATACCGCGGCTTTCAGGATGATTTTCGCGAATGGTGAGTTTCATGCCTTCTCAGAGTTCAGCGAATGCCTGCATAGATACATGGAAAATGTCGGTGCTATCTGCGTTCGTTGAGGCAGGCGAAAGCCAAAATCACCTCCGAAGTACGATAAGGTAAGTTGGCTTGATTCCTTGCTAACTGTCTAAATTTATTCTCGCTGTACGAAGTATAAGAGCCGTCGAAATGTATACAGAGTTGTGCGACGTGCCTAGTGGGTTGATTTTTGTCAGTTTTAATAACTAACTCCTTGGAACACCCGTTACAAAGCACGGCTTTATGTTGTTTAAAGTAACGTCTGCTTGGTTATGAGCCCTGTTTTGATCTAAAGCATGAGTATTCCCTTAAACCGCCTAGTGTATGAGTTTCACCCCGCAAACCAAATGCTCGCCGCGAGTGGGGTAAACGACTATGGTAGTCTGTTTGAATAGGATACACCAACTATTGATATTAAGCATCACGTAGCCGATGTTTTTAGCAACTTGATCGCAACCACTGACGTTGAAAATATGCAAGGCAAGCCGAAGCTTGAAATGTCAAGTGAGACTTTTGTATAACGTCTGTTACTGGATGTTAAACATCCTTCGGAAACGTTTTCCGAGATTGAGTCGAAGGGTGTCTTGCATACTATCTAAGACTAAAACAGCAGGTATGTACTAATCTGTTCCACGAAGGGGAGATAACTTCAGCTCTTTAGACACTTCACACATGGTGAATATAGACACCACGCAAGCGACGAAAAGGCACGGGCATGTCATCAAACGTTCCCTGGGTTTGAAGTTATATCAGTTTTGATTACGGATGGCATGAGCCATGCCTGACTCGTGATGTACGGGCACAGATGTAGTGCAAAGTAGTCTTCTCCACGTGGACTGTTTCGAATTTTTTGTGAAACCATTTGGGAACACAGCCGTGAGGACGTCCGTCGTAAACAGATTGGCTGAGTAAATGAGGGCAGCCTGTGTCGCGTTCGGTTGCGCTATATTGTTCTACCACTTTCATGTACGTGGTGCTATCTGTGAACACGTAAGTGGATGATATTTCTTTGCAAAATTCGTTGAAAGATGAATCCCTCTTGTATTCGGTATCTTTTTAACCGAATGGTAATAACAAACAATGAGCAGAATTAAGTTGCGTTGTCACAATATATACTACAGTTACGAGTGTGATTTTTACACCATCAGGCGAGTCGATAGAAAAGTGGTGAAGTATTTGTTGTGCAATCAGCTTTACAACAAATCTGAGTGTGCCGTTCCTGCACAAATCTGTGTTGTCGACTTCGGTGACCGTACGACTAACCGATCCGAGAATATCAATGAACAGATAAGGAAGCGGACGCTTCCGAGAGACTTTCTAGCCACAGTTACTTAAAAAGTTGGATCCATTGATTATGGCTGATGTGAGAATTCGAACCACAAAGCACTTATGAGTGCGACTGTCGTTGAATTGTTTATCTTGGCTTGTGCGTCAATAACATTCTTCATCGCTTAATCACGTTCGCCAGTCGTCTGATGCGGAAACATCTAAACGGGCGAACCCCACGATTGCATTTTGAAACGGTAGGTGAGTGGAAGATGAACCGCTTTGAAGTAATAATGTTGAACGTCACATTACCTGTAAAACATGTTGGCAAAGCTTTTGCTGCAGATGGCGTGAACGGCACCTGCAAGCGTCATTTTCACTGTTCCGCATTCTTTCAGTGTTTCGCGAACATTTCTACCCGTGTAGTAAAGTTTTCTGTTGTGCGCATTTTCATTACCGAACGGCATGCCCGTTTCATGGTCGCTGGTTGCCAGAATATAACATGTCAATTAACACGTTAGTTGATCCGCAGCTTTAGCCTCTCACCGCAGCCAAATTCAACCAACAGTATAAAGCATTGCACCATTCATCGGCAAAACCGGCGGACTGCGGCAGTTGCGTGTCAGTGACTTATTTCAAAGGCATAATCGATTTTGCCAGCAAAACGGTGGAACGTACGAAAACTGCCCTGTTTCTGTCCGGCTATCCAACTAACCAGTCTACAACCACTAAGCAAGCAAGGTAAGTAACAAAGTTTACAGCAGCTGGGGATATTTATATCTTGATTTTATTGCACAGGATTAGTTATTTCAATTTTATCTGTATACTTGTACTCGGAATTAGAGGCTTCGAATATCCCTAGAAAGCGTACTCGGACTGAAACCTACCACGCAAGCGATAGGGAAAAGATCGCGTACCTTATGCATTAAGCAATTCATATTCATGTGGCAAGAAGCCAAATTTGTGTTTGTAATGTAGACGTATTGAAGAAATCGCAGCCACTCATTGGCTGATCACACTGACACCTACAAAGTCAAAAACTGTACGTTAATTGGTGCAATAAAGAACAAATAATTTACCGAACAGCGGAAATCGTAACATTGGGACTGTTTGTCTAATCCTGATATCGTATCAATAAAGCGACGTTTGGATTGGCCCCTTGTTAGGCCTTCCATCTTATCGGGGTTTGAATAAACGGTGAATGGAGTAGATTTTCATCACAGCTCAACTTGCGTGTATTCAGATGGAGGGATGAGGTGAAAATGATTTTTTCGTGCAAATAAACGGAGAATGTTAATCTAAATCAAAAGCTGAACTTTCCGGCTGGATATTTTCTATTGCATGTTGCACGTGTTCGGGCTCGATGAACTCGTCCGAGACTTTCGAATGGGACATCCCTATGTATTCAGCCATTGGGTTCTGTCCGACTTTTCTCGCGATGTGAGACAATTAAATGAAGCATGTATAGAAATAAGAGAAGATTTTCGATGTTCCAATTGGATTGAGCTTCGCGCTTGACGGGATGTATTAACTAGACGTTTCATAATTGAATATTACTTTATCCTTGAGTAGCACCATCGGGTTCTGAGTGTTTCTGACGGTCTTCTCCGTGTCCTTGTAATGGTTTTACGGTCGTAGCGATGTTCCTAGGGCATACGACAGCCTATCGGGCAAAACATACTGGTAGTGGTTATTGATTAGTTATACCGAATATAATGTGAAAGAAACCGCTTGTGTGCAGAATGCTTATGTAACGCTGCGTAACAGTCATTGCTGCGGTATTTCATGCTTATATATTTATATAAAACTTGATTATTATAACCCAATACCAACTTCATCGGTGGCAATGAAGCTGTTTTCTCTTTCAATTAAACTCGAAATATGAGAAGCAAATTTTATTACATCTCCGTCGTATCCTACCAATGGGTTCGCGAAATAACACAATTACGATACTGTGGTAAATGGGCATCGGTTTCTTTTCATACAAAAATTTCTGAAAATTCAATACGTAGTTTTTACCAAGCTTGAGTTAAATGATACAAATAATGTTGTTAGCAAATGTATAAAACATGTTACATTCCACTTTGTCAAACAAAACAATGTTCGCACTTATCTCAGTAACACGTGCCCTGAATGTACATTTAGAGATGCACAGGCGTTTGCGTGCTGATAAGCACGATGCTATAGCAGCCAGTATGTGTAGGCAAATACGTAGAAAAATGCAGAAAAACGTCCATGAACACATTACATATATGTATATAAATATGAATATGCTATTATACATTGCCAGATGGTATATGTGTACATCTGTGAGTCCACATGACCTGATATATATATATATTTATGTAATATTCCAATGGGTCAGTCACGAGCGACAACACACACAATGTCCAACGTTCGTAATCGAAGCACAATTAGGTATACTTCACACAAAAAGAGAAAAGTCGCAAGTCAACGAGAAACATGTATTAATACAACATAGATACCAACGGAGATTCAGTTCTCATCGTGTCTTTGTTTATATGTACAGGGGACCCCACGGTCCGGAAACAATCCACCAACCAGAAGTAACCTCATGCTCATTGACCGCTGACCTCGGGCGCTGGTTGATCATCTTCCTCAGTCCTGTGCATAGATGCGGCCAGCTCGCCTGTTTGGGGACCTGAAAGGAAGTGGAATGGAGTGTATGTGGTCAAACAAAATGGCGGCACACTATACGTTATTGCATTTATTGTATTTAAAAAAAGCACACACTGAGTAGCGAACGATTTATTGTGACGTTTCGAATCCACAATAGATACCGTAATCAAACAAATAAATGTGTTTGAATGAGATGGAAATATATACACAGATGTATGAGTATAATTATCATCATGTAAATCGACGTATTTATTTATTCTCTTTCTATATGAATATATGTACTTCTACGACGGAAAATTCATAATTGTGTTGTTGATCAGAAAGCACATTCTGATGTTAATTAATTTGACAACGGATTTAGCCATCAGTCAGTAAGAAAATTCGATCGGTCACATTGTTTTTTCCCGGGTATGAAAGGAAACCGCCTCCCGTAATATTTTTTTCTTATTGGTTGCCTAACTGAATTTACTCACATTTTGTTTTGCGCCCTGGAATGATTAGGACAAAGTTATTTTATACAACGGTATCCACAGATTCAGGAACGTGAAACACACCTCAAACTTACTTAAGGTATGGTGATCTGAAAAGCTCGATTATTGCGGTTTTTACGGCGAGACCTCCGGTCGGCTGGTGCGATTACCTTACACGGATTTGTGGTGGAAGCGAAAAGTGAATCGACAATGTTGCAAAACAGTCTACAGTAGGTGTTTACGATAAATTCCACCAAACCAAATCCGCTATGTGTTGGAAGAACGTTCCTCTTGAATAACAGGGAAAGTTCAGCGAATTCAGTTCCTCCTGCGTATTAAATCGACTGTCGCCACATTTGTTTCCCGGTAACAATGACCAACTGCAAGCAGAAACCAACGTTGTTGATTCAAACAGTAGATAAGTAGTTTGTATGTACAATTAACGTGAATAGGTATGAATAATGATGTGTAACAAGAGAGCAAAAGGCTACAGACTATACATAGCGTACCCCATCTAGAACATTGCGGAAGAAAAAACGCTCGATAATTAGAGATTGTCGGCCATCCAACAGTTCGTCCAGGACGGGTGTGTGGTTTGCTAGTGTTGGTTCGGGAGGTCGGAATAAAGGTATGGTCACTAGTGTCAAACATCTGTTAGGTAGACTGAGAATGGGTATGTGAGTCGGTCGACGGATCTAGAGTACGCTGGCTGCAATCACCTGCATTTGTAATGTCCGGTTGACGAGACGTCGACGTTGAATCGCGATCGACGTAAGCAGCCTTTAATCTGGCAATGCTCACCGAGCGATGTGTTCAGTTTTTGTCGATGACATTATATTTGTCTTTGCCGTGAAGCACTCTAAAAGGACCATCGTACGGTGGTTGCAGGATGCCTTAGGCGAGCCAACGAAAATGGAAACATAAGGGCAGGTGCGCTGATTTCGATGGACTAGTTCTTGATGGACCGTTTACCGTGGAGGTGAAGGGTGAGAATTCCGCATGTGATTCTTCATACCTGTGACGTGAGTCCCGCCAGGACTCAGAGGTGCCGGGGAATTACTGAGAAATTCGCCAGGAATACGTAATGTACAATCACAATCGAGCTCTGCCGCAATGCATGCAATGTTTTCCTTTACAGTGGTTCGCATGCCAAGAATAATAATAAGAAAGTAGTCGGACCATTCGCCGCCTGCCGATGTTTCCATCAAGGATGTCTTGTTTCCTCAGGGGAGTACACATCTGAGGAGGAACTCGAGGCTAACACAGGTGGTTTATGATCAATAAAAGCAATGAAGTTGTAACCTCCCAGAAGTGGTCAAAAGTGTTTAATTGCAAGGTAAATGACCAGTACCCCACGACTAAACGTTCCGAAGGTCGCACCGGTTGAATTTTTCTGGAGAAAAAGGACAAAAGCTGGATTTCACCGTTCACGTTCTGTTGTAAAACAGCGCCAACAGCCGACCGAGATGCGTCAGACTTCAAAATTAGCGGCAAGTGTTAATCTACCCTTAAATACGTTGATGTGTTTGCTTGAAACAAGACTTCCTTGGCTGCAACGAACGCAGTATTAACCTTAGGCGGCAAAACAAAGCGCTTGTGAGTGGCTTTCAAAACGTCCATGGGGGGTTCTAACAGCTCCGAACACCTTGGACTGAAGCGACAATAAAAATTGACATTGCCTAGGAATCGTCGGAGACGTTTTAGGGACTTTGGCCGTGGATAGCTTTTAACAGCACCGAGTTTCTCTGGCGAAGTTTGGATACCGTTAGAGCCGAATCGATGTCCAAGAAGATCTACGGAAATAACTCCAAAGATACACTTCATAGGGCTTAGCGTCTAACCTTATTGGTTAAAACGTTCGAACAGCTTTCGAAGATGCGACTCGTGCTTTCGAGTTTCTTCACTCACGACTAGGTCGTCGTCAATATGAACGTACACAAAATCAAGACCAGAAAGCACTTGGTGCATAAACCTTTGAAAAGTCTGTGAGGCGTTACTTAGGCCAAATGGCATGCCGACGAATTCGTGGGTGTTACTTGCGGTGTTTGGGACGTCTTTCCTGGCAGCGGGGATTTAATGGCAGGCTCGAACCAAGTCTGTTTTAGAGAAGCTGGTCTTCCGATTCAGTCCAGTTGAAGAGTCGTGAATGTGAAATATAAGGCGTCGTTCTAAGATGGTGACGTTGTTGAGGGTACGGTAATCACTACAGGGCGCCAGTCGTCTGTTTTTTGAACCATGTAAAGGAGTGATGCCCATGGGCTATTTGAAGGTTGGAATACGCCAAGTCATAAGAGGTGTTCAAACCCTGCTTCGGCCACTTTGAGCTTGTGCGATAACAAAGGTCTTGGACGTCTGAAAGTAGGTAAGCCTTTGGGGATGATGTGGTGAAAAATATCGCGTTTAGGAGGTGACGTTAGATTAGACGGATTGATATGTCGTGGAAATTGTCGAACGATTGCCGCAAAGCCATTATCTTGTAAGACCGACCGCAGTTTAATCAAACTGATTGGAGTGGCCTTGCTTTGTACGCACAAGGTGATCGTGCTGTCAGTCGATTTCATGCTATCAACGTCCGGTAGGAAATCAACTTCAATTATCGGGTGTTGTACACCCACCACCACGCATCTTCAGGGAAACTGACACCTAAGGCCAAGATCCAGATTGATAAGGTTCTCGTCGTATGTTGGAATAGTTGAAAAATTAGCAACATGTAGTGTGTGCAATACCTTTTGATGATTGCATTTGTCACTTTTCGGTGAAATGATGCTAACCTATGCACCTGCAACAACGAGAAAAATCAGGGCAGTTGAACGGTGGAATGCATAAAATAGGCGCTAGTTTGAAGAGCCATAACTAACCGTCACCATTACTGTCAGACCTCGGCCTTTCCCGAATGGAAATTATCCTAAGAAAGACTACAGGGTCTGGTAAAACGGACCACATTACATCCAAATCGACGGTGATGTTTTTGAACCTTTCGATCAA
>JTDE01001762.1:0-25065 GCA_014338405.1 Paragonimus skrjabini miyazakii | reverse complement strand
TCGACGCTGAGCAAGAAAAACTGTCTGGATCCGGGACCCTTGGGCCTCTGCCTCGAACCCGTGTATCAATCGCTGAATCGCTGAATCGATTGGTCCCCAAAACCCCGAACGACAAGAACCAATGAGAACACGGACAAAGCAGACTCCGGATAAGCAATATACTTAACCACCGGAAAGTCTAACGCGTCACGTGGCAGGCTTTGCATGTTGGGGGTCTATAATGCAGTTCGCTGTCGTGTGATTGATGCGATTTGAGTTTTTGACTGTGTAAGTTGCGTGCATGACTTACTAGCCTTCTGGCTCGTGCTTGTCAGTTTTCGTTATCATTCCAGATTCCCATTGGGTTGTAGTGGATCTAAACGCTGTATACAATTCAGGTGTGAATACGAAATGAAAAATTGAAAACTGATTCGCGGTAGTTCATGATGGTGCGTCGTTTAGAGTTCGATCCAATTGATGCGGCCTCTCGTGTAGTTCCCAAGTAATTTTGGAGATAACAACGAAGTTAATTCCGACGACAGATGAGTTTGGAAATGTGCTGAAATAAAGGTCGATTCCGTTAGTCGTTGACTCTTCCAAAATCTGTATGCACGTGACACTAAACTCAGAGAAAGAACACAAGGCTCGCGACCTTAGAAAAGTGATTTGTAATTGTTAATTGATTCGACTCACATGATTTAAACGAGTGTACATGTGAATTTGAGGAAGGTGAAAAATATGAGAACCAGTGAGAAATATGCAGTACAAAACACTGTAAAAAAACGCTACAGGGTTCTCGTCCTTCAGAGAAACGCTGTTCCTGAGTGCCTCCACTCCGCTGCACATTATAGGTCTGCAATACAGTTCGCTGTCGCGTGGTTGACGCCACTTGAGTTTTTGACTGTGCAAGTTGTGTGCATGGCTTACTGGGCTTCTGGCTCACGTTTGTCGGTTTTTTCACCATTCCTTATTCCCGTTGGGCCCTCGTCCTTCAGAGAAACGCTGTTTCTCGGGATGTTGGCCATTGCTACATGGTCGGAGTATATGTGCGTATTTAGGAACATTCTGGTGTATGAGGTCATTTACGCCACTACGGGCACAAAATAAGTACGCATGGAGTATAATAATGGGCCGGTTCATTTCCATTACTCAAAATCTGCATCGCATTTCATTACATTCTAATAAAGCCCAGATTTTAACGTATTTTTTCACAAACTACGCAGTTCTTTCATCACGTATCTTGCTTACATTTCGTGTCGTTATGGAGTGTCTTAGGGGTCGTTAGAAAGAGAACAACGAGTGAAACAGTAATCTGTTTATAGCTGTCTTAGGCTAATGCACATGGGTCCCGAGTAAACACGATGAACGCTCCATGAACATCATCATGGATCATGTACTTTAAGCCTATGCCAACATTGTGCTACATCCGTCACACCTTTCGCTTGGGTTTTTCTATACACGTTTGTGTATCAGTATGTACCGAAGATTTCCACGTTTCTGATTGGTTAACATGGTCCCTTTGGGTACGCACACAGCGTCATATGCTTTAAAGCATATGGGAATTTCCATAAGGACCATGTACAATAATCCTACGCCGTTTCTCAGTGCCTCCACTCCGCTGCACGTCACATGTCGTTACGGGCTCAGGCTAGGGATGACCAAACGTGTCCATCAGATCTCCAGCAGAAAACCTTTCTCGCTCTGTGATTGTTCAGAGATACTGATAAATTGAAGATGATTGGGATGGCGTATCCAGAACCCCGTTCCGATTTGGACTTAAAAAACAACATTTCTCAGTCTTCTGCGAATTCAGCCCGAGGACCATTTAGTAAAACCGCTGCAACAATCCCAGGCCAGGACGGTCTGGTGACTGTTGAAGCATCGATGTTTGACGCCGTGCCGTTGATTTAACCTCCTTCCCATTGTTGCATCTTTGGAACCTGGAACAACGACAGCTGAGCGGATGGAGTCTAGCGGCAATCGAATTTTCAGTCCAGTAAGAGCCTCAACTGGAGATCTTCCATCAGGCGTTTGTGGATTTGGAGTCGCTCAAAAGTGCCTTGGGAATGTTTCCAAAACTTCCACGGTTGTTCCCTCCTCTTGAGCTTTCTGAAGGACATGTTTGAACGTGTCCACAAATCGCTCTGCCTGGCCGTTGGACTGGGGATGATAAGGCGGTGATCGGATGTGATCAGTGCCGTTCTGAGGACAAATGTAAGCAAATACTAAGGAAGTGAACTGTGTTCTGTTATCATTAACCAGAGTCTTAGGGCACCCGAACCGGCTGAAAAATTTCCCATTTGGTAGGACGGTTGATCCTGTGGTAGTGCTTGGCACCAGGACAACTGGCCACTTAGAACAAACGTCGACGGCGATCGGGAAGTTCTGATCGTTGAGCGGCCCGGCAAAATTCGAGTGTATCCTCGACCACGGTGCCGTAGGGATTGGCCAAGATTCCGGTGGAGCTTTTGGAGGTGCTTTAAGTGCGTAAACACAACCGTAGAAGGATCTAACTAGTTGCTCCAGCTGTTCATCTATGCCGGGCTAGTAGACGTAGCTGCGAGCCAACGCCTTCACGCAGCTGATGCCCAAGTGGCCGACATGAAACTGGCGAATTACTTTAGGTTGAAGTTCCTGCGTGATGACGACACATTCTCCAAACGGCACACAACCTTTGAAAGTTTAAATCGCGGAACGTCTCCGGAAGACCTACACCAGGTCGCCCGTTACTCCTCTATCCGGTCACTGGTTCTGATTGTAAGATGTCACAGACCGCAATGTCTGGTCTCGTAGAGTTGCTTCAGAAACTAACTCGGCCTTGACCGAGAGTGTCCGGATGACTTCGAAGAACACTTGATTGACCTCTGCTTCGAAGGGCACTGCAGCAATCACGGCCTCTTCTGGATAGGGCGTCTGTGAGCCAATCAGGCGACAGAGAGCATCTGCCTGCCCAATGCCCATTGACGTATATCTGATGTCGAAGTCGTAGTTGAGCAGAGTCGTTGCTCATCTTCGAAGGCGGTTGGCCATGTAGATCGGTATTCCCTTCTTTGATCCAAAGACGGCGAACAGTGGTTTGTGGTCAGTCAGCATAATGAACTGCTGGCCAAAGAACCTCTTGTGAAAAAGATTCACTGCGAAAACAACGGTAAGCGGTTCTTTCTCGATCTGTCCATAGTTCTTTTCTGCTGACGATAGAGAGCGAGCAGCATGAGCGACTGCTTTTTGAGATCCATCCTGGTAGAGTTGTGAGAGGACCGCTCATACTCCATAGCTTGAGGCGTCCGACGTGACAACGATTTGGAAAGTTGGATCAAAATGTATTAGCAGATTGTCGGAGTTGAGCATTTTCTTTACTTCCTAAAGGGAGTCCTGGTACTCGGTGGATCAGTTCCAGGAGACATCTTTCGTCAACATTCTGTTCGAGGGTGCTCGGACGCGATGTATGACGGGCATAAACGTGTTGTAGTGGTTGACGAGACCCAAGAATGAACGTAGGGTAGATACGTTCGACGATGGTGGCATATCAACAACAGCCTGGATGTTGTTGGGATTTGGGTGGCGGCCGTAACGATCGAGGATGAAGCCCTGGTACTTGACTGAGTGCACGAGGAAATTGCACTTTTCCTGACGAATACGGAACCCGTATTCGGCTATGCGCCCAAGAACTAGGTCCAAGCGTTCTACCAGTTCTATCTCATCAGCCCCTGTCACAACGATGTCGTCCATATAGGCGGCTGCACCCGGAACATCGGTCAACATAGTATCCATGATCTGCTGGAAGACTGCCGGCGCAGTCTTCACGCCAAATGAGAGACGCTGATACTGGAGCAGGCCGCGATGGGTGTTGATGGTGGGCCGCTTCCTGGAAAGTTCCGAGACTTCCACCTGTAGATAGGCGCCGTTAGGCCCTAAGTCGCGAAGAACTTGTCGCCATTCGTCTTCGCAAATAGGTCTTCCGGCAACGGGAGAGGATCATCATCATCACAGACAGCAATACATCAATGGTTCACACTGATGTTTAACTGCCACACAACCATGAAGAAGAAGAAACAAACCCTATTTAGGAAGAGAGAAAAAAAAGAGAGGGCAAGGGACCTAACTCCTAAAAATAGCTACGTCTACATTCAAACATACAACATCAAGGCACCTACACTTTTCAAGCAAACAACCGAGCTGTAAGTGAAAGTAAGGCGTCATCAGCAAGACAGCTTCCTCACGGCTTTCACTGCCCCGCGTCATTAAGTGCACTCACTTCACAGACAACTCGACCGAACAACGACAACGTTCACGCCACTAAGCTCGGTTAGCCGCCATCTTACCTAACGTCTCCAGCCACCGACTCTGTGAGTTGCCAGAGCTCCAGCCCGGAAGACGAACCCGATCCGCAGTAGCCAACCTCTTCGTGAACGATTTTATCTGTCTACGCCAAGTCATCACCTTGCTCCAATCGACCGCATCGTCGGCAAACAGTGCTCGGTGTGGCAAACGACTAGCTAGCATCTCTAGTACATGGCCTAACCATCTAAGTATGTAAAAATGCAGTGACTGGACAAAAGAACTCGTTCGACACTCAGTGCCAAACACCCGCTTCCTAACCTCTTCGTTACTCACTCGTTGGTGCCACTCGATACGAGCGATTGAACGCATACATCGGTGGTAAAATACCTGAAGACGATTCACGTTTTCTACCCCGAGGGGCCATGTTTCGGTGGCGTAAAGTATTACAACCCTCATTGTTGTCTGATATACGCGATCCCTAAGTTTCAGGGAAATACCTCTCTGTCGCCATAGGTGTCTCAGATTAGCGAACACCGCCCTGGCCTTAGAGATACGCGCTTCTGTTTCATTGCTCACACCTCCGCCACCGCAGATGCAGCTTCCCAGGTAAATGAACCGGTGAACAACCTCCATGACTTCGTTATCTAACATTAAATCTACGTAATCGCAGCAATTTTGCAGAAGCGCTTTGCATTTCGAGGCTTAGCAAAACGTGAAATTGCGTTTAGCGTTGTTTGTGCCGCTTGAAAATTGCTAAACAGCAACACCTTATTGCCAGCATCATCAAGATCAGTCAGTCTTTCAGCAGGTAGAAGGTCCACACCGGCATCATTTGAGTGCCGCAGACAGTCCTCCATTATTTTGTCTGTGACGAAATTGAAGAAAAGTCGTGGAAGAGGACAGCCTTGACGCGCGCCGCTCATAGTGCTGAAACTGTCAGATAGTTCGCCGTAAACCCTAATCCGAGCAGATGTATGGGAATAAAGCGCCGACAGTGTGTTCACATACTTGGTCGATGTAACGAATAAGCTTGCGAGAAGTAACCGAGAGCGCAGAGAAGATAACGCCTGATAAAAAGGCTTTAATCGTTCAGAAAACGAGGCATGTGATCTATAACATAACGAATAGAAAAGGTAGATTACGATAATATATAAAGGGATCAGTATGATAGGGAAGAGGACCATATGATGCAGAAATAAAATATGACATTCTCCCCCGTCATATAAAAAACTAACTAACGTAAATGTAGAGTACTGGAGGGTTAACTGTCCAACGTATAAAAAGGGTAATCTTAAGACTGAGATAATGGCAAAACTGTGAAGCGAAGTTACGCCTCGTGATTTCGAAGTAAGTAAGGTCTAACCCTTTGTTGGTGGGAGAGAAGATTTTCAACGTTTGTTTCTGGTACACTAGTAGTTTCTGTCGTTTCGGATATAGTGCAGGGTGTGTCAATAGTAGAAGGGTTTGAGATAAGGTCTGACAAAATGGGTTATGGCGGTTTAGTTGTGTTTTCAATGGGAGCCAGTTGTCGGAGAGACAGTTTCCTCCCGACCATCTGGAAGTCGAATATGGGCATTTTCGGGGTTACTCTCTAACAGTTCAACTTCTTCTACTAAGGGATCTTACTTGGATGTTGGGACATACTTCCGATATAGTACTGGTCCAGGCGTAACGAGCCATTGAGACGGACTGGTTCCTGTGGACTATTTCCGATTATGCAGAAACATGCGTTCGTGAGGAGTAGCTTCGGTAGCAGTACACAACAACGAGCTGGTAATGTGCAGCGCAGGCAAAAATAAGCAGTTCTCCATATAGTGTCATTGAGCCTTTCAACTTGGCCATTGCCTTGTGAGTTGTAACTCGTGGCCACACTCCAGCCGTGATGGAATTGTCTCAACTCCTGCGACATAAATGTAGATCCTCGATCGGAATGAACGAATGAGGGCATTCCAAAAAGGGAAAAGAGGTCTGTTAATCGGGTAATGATAATGGATGCATACATATCTGGGCATGGAAAAGCGAATGGGGGGCGGCGGGAGAATTCGTCAATTACAGTTAGCATATAGTGATTGCGAGTGGAAGAGGGAATTGGTCTTTTGAAATCAATACTAAGACGTTCAAAGGGCTATGTTGCTTTAATTAAGGGACTATTGGAAGGACTGTAGAATTTCGGTTTTAGTTGGAAAGAGACGGAACATTGTTGAATAACAGACTTGACATTGTCTAGGGAAAAAGGCGAATTCTTTGTTCGAACAAAATGAGACAAACGAGTATTTCCGAGGTGGTTGAGGGAATCATGGAGCTTTTTAAGATAGTCGGTAGAAAAGGGTGATGCACAAAATGCTCGAGATAGAGTATCGACCGCAGCATTATCTGAACCGGGGCTATATACAACATCACAAGAGAACTGTCATTTTTGATCTTACTAGCAATTTTCGTATCGGACATCAAAGCAACAGAACGTAGTAGCTTGAAATATGTTCCACTCTGGTAGTCACCCTTTCCGGATAACTTCAATAAGTACGTAAGCTTCCTTTACAACAGCGGAATGGTTTCGTTCTGTTGCAGAAAGAGTACGTGAGAAAAAGGCCACGGGGAGTCCACTTTGACTTCAGTGTGGCGGAGATTGCTATATCTGAGGCATCAGTTTCAGCGACAAGGGGAACATCTCCGGCAATAGAAAAGAGTGAGGCTTGAACTAGTTCGGATTTAAGAGATTCGTAGACGGAAAGTAAATCGTTGGTTAGTGGTAAGCTCTTGTTGATAATCAGTGGGTGGATTTTATCTGAAAAGTGGGAAAACCACTGCGAATAGTATGAGAACATCCCAACCACTCTTTGTTGTGCTTCCAAGTTTTCAGGTGCAGGCAGCTTGATTAGCGCTTCGAATCGATCGGAATCTGGTCTCACGGATCCTTTGGATATTTCGTAACCCAACAGACGAATTTCTTTGGTAGCGAAAACACACTTGTTTCGATTTATTGTTAGTCTGTATTTATCGGCCACTTGCAGAAAACGATTGAGATTAGTCTGGTGATCGTTCGCATCTTTCCCGCATACGGTAATGTTGTCAACGTAGACAAAAGTTATCTTGAGCGTTTCTCGACGTGTCAGCTCATCTGTCGCTCGGTAGAAGCATGCAACACCATTGATCACTCCAAAAGGTATGCGGCGGAATTGGTATGAGCTAGTATACGCTTCAAAAGCGGTATATTGTCTTTCACCTTCGTTAATGGGTATTTGGTGATAAGCATTCTGGAGGTCCAGCGTACTGAAAACAGTGAGTTGTGAAATTTTTTCTACCATGTCGTCGATACGAGGGAGGGGATGGGCGTCCATTTAGGTAAACCGATTAGTAGTTTGGCTGTAATCGACGACTATACGACGTGTATAGCAATCGTTTGTAGTGACTAAGACTTGTGCACGTCACGGTGATCGCGAAGGTTCGATGATGCCGTCTTGTAACAGTCTTTCGATCTCGGTCTGAATGAGAACCTCATCACAGTGGCTATGTCGTCTCTACTTAGTACGGATTGTACGGCAAGAGGGTTCGAGCTGAGTGAACAGGGAGTGAGCGGGAATAGTGGCGGCAGCTAAGCCACACAGTGAAAATGAGGGTTGAACACCCTGAAAGGATATTTCCACAGATTTGTGTCGCTGTAGGAAGTCATGCCTTAATAACACACAGATTGAGGAGGATGGACAATTTAACATCTCTGTAAGGTGTACCTTTGAGAAATAATGAAACAAGACAGTGACCTTTGGTGTTACTGGTTAGTCGCGTGGAAGCCAGAACGATTTGGCTACTTGATGGCAATTTTGTCTATTGATTTCGGAGTACAACCGCTTCAGAAACATAGCTTTCTGAGCTCCCTGTGTCAACCAGCGCTTGTAGGGTTATCCCATTGATTACCACTTCAGTGATGGCTTTGGCAAGGCTAGTTGGAGCTGCAGCAGTGACGATAGAGGAGGTAAGGAATGGAGAAACTGACGCCGTGTGTTTCGAATGAGTAGCAGAACGACAAACCTTTTGGTAGTGACTCCGTTTCCCACATGATTTGCAGACTGTATCTCCGGCTGCACATTTGTGGCGAGGGTGTCGATCATACTCACAGAAGAAGCAGTTAGTTCGGGCTGCAGCTAGTCTAGTCTCGTAATGACTGTTAGGTTTCTCGGCAGTATTTGGTGAGGCGTCGGTAGCAGCTGTATTGTAAATTGGAGGTTGAGATTGCGCAAACGAATACGACTGTTTCTGAGTCAGGTTTAAAGCCTTCGCTTGATCGTAAGCGTTTTTTACGTCTGGAGTTTTGTGTTCAAGCAATCGTTGGTGAATCAAGTTGGATCAGTGTCCACTTATGAAGGCATCGTGGATACCGTCCTCTTGATTTTGCTCCGCGCTGACAGCTTTGAAATTGCAATCCTTAGCTAAGTTCCGGAGTTTTTGTATGAACTGGTCGAGAGTCTCATTGGGAGCTTGTTTACAGGTTGTTGAAAGGTAATGTGCAAAAACTTCATTCTTTTGTTATATGTAGAGAGAGTGAAATGTGGTGATAGCAGAGTCATAATCAGTACAGTGAGAAATGAATTTGTACACGGCGGGAGACAATAAGTGTTTTAAACTTGTCAGGTTTATTTGAAGCAGTCAACTCAAGAAAGTTCAAAAAGTATATAACCAATGTTCCCATACGCCACCACACTCTTTGGAGTCTGGGTCGGCATCAAATCGGTCCGATCGTAGCGGACGATCCATTATGTCTGGTTGATTAAATTGTAACGAATAGACTTGTGAGAAGTAACCGAGAGCGCAGTGAACACAACGTCTGATAGGAAGGCTTTAATCAATCAGAAAATGAGGCATGTGATCTATAACATAACGATTAGAAAAGGTAGATTACGATAATATATAGAGGGATCAGTATGACGGGGAAGAGGACAATATGATGCAGAAATGAAATGTGACGGTCGGTACACCTCTGCGTTTAAGCGGCTCTAAAAGTGTAGATCGATCCACTAAATCGAACGCAGCTTTATAGTCGAGGAATACGACGATTGTTTGCCGACGGTACACATGACGCTGCTCCGGGGCGAAACCCTGCCGGTTCTCTAATAGTTACCTCGCGAACTGCTGTGGGTCGACGAAGTATGGGGGATGCCAGAGCGCTTGAAATGACTGGGGTCAAACTAATCCTCCTATGGTTTTCATAAGAGCCCCGGGCTCCGTTTTTAAATATGTGAACTATTATCCAATGAACCCAGCACGGACGCATGGTCTCCGTCGTCCACACAAGCTGAAACAGCTGGGTCAAGGTCTCTACTAACGCCTTTCAACCCTCTTTGTAAAGTGCCGGCACGATATCATCCGGACCAGCAGCCTTATTACGTTTGAGAACCGAAATGCAGTTACTTACCTCAGTCTCAGTGGGTGGTTCCAAATCTACCAACCAAGGTGTTACGTCACAAGTTTGTGGTGGCAACACAATGGATGTAGGAAGCCAGCTTAATTGACCGTCAAAGTGTTCCGTCCAACGTTCCAACCTTCTGGACTTATTATAGATTAGTGTGCTATCTGCCTCGCTGATAGTTTGACTGACAGACGGTCGCCTGGAACCAGTGGCACGGATCAGCTTAAAGAGTTTGCCGATGTTCCCTGAGGGAAAAGCGGTTTCCATTCACTTAACTTTTTCCACTAACCAAGCCTCACGATCAGCCTTCATATTACGTTTCAGTTTCTTGCGGATATCTCTTTTAGACCTACTATGTGCACTACCAGGAGGAACCTTCCGCCTGGCTTCTAACAACCCCAGGGATTTCTCTGAAATCCAATGTTTGTTCAACCCACGTACCCCCGTGCCGCATGCCGCAGTATTTACTTTCTGAATGGCAAAAGTAAGAACAAAACGACAACATACCAATGCATGACGTGAGTCCATGTACGTGCTCCAATAGGAACGACAGTTTTAAATGGAACCACGCCACTTGTAACTAACAGCTATGTGGTCTATCTGAGACCATGCCTGATTCGGAAAAGGCGGGCGCCAAGTATAGCAATGACGTGCACGATGCCTAAAACTAGTGCTGGCTAAAAATAGCTTATACTCAGCGCACAGCTACAACAATCGCCCACCATTATCTGACCGAGGTGACGCTATCCCAAACCTGCCACCTAATCGAGATTCGGCCACACCAAGGCGGCCGACCTGAGCATTCATATCTCCGGCCTGAACGATTATATCAGAGCCACGTGGCGACCGAAGGAGAGCGGCCAAATCCGAGTAGAACGCGTCTTTGACGCCGACGTCACTACAGTCAGTAGGAGCGTAAGCAGATACAATGAATATATTTCTGAAAGTCCTGCGTCTAGAGCTGGTCTTAATTGAACCTGCCAAGCGGACGGCACAAAATCTGTTGTTAACAGAAATAAAATCTATCAGTGCGGCTGCGACCTTCGAGCTTAGGACTATACCCACTACAGCCTGACCTGTAACGGCGGCTGTGGAGTCAGCGGAAGTGTATGACCGGTAGCGGGTAGTTAGTTCCATACGTTGGCTACTTCTTGGATTCTAGTCTCTGAGATACAGCAGACATCGACATGCAATGAGTCTAACGTTGGTGCAAGAGCGGCCTGTTGACCTATCTGTTTTAGAGTGCGAATGTTGAAAGCACTTATATTAATTCGCATTTTAGGTCTAAGCAAGGGACGAGGAAGGCCTGGAGCAAAATGGCAACAGACGGAATTTACCGGCTCAATGTTACCACGGTTAGCTAAATTTGTTGTGGTACTTGTGGAGTAACTATCAGAAATGGAGGTCGGGAGGGACCTGAGAATTAAATTTGATATGACAGTGGGGGAGGCGTCAGCAGTAGCATGTTTTCGCCTATCCACCCTGCTGTATGCAGCACATAGAGCGACCCGGTTTATACTGTAAGACGGCCGATGCAGTATGGAATTACTTGTGTTATGATTATTTATGGTTGTGTGTGGACTGAGATACTACCGGGGCGCCCAGACTTGGAACGATTAGAGTTCTCAACCGAAGCCTTTGGCTCAAAAGCCTATACCGCAAGGCAGCGGGTGAGTGGCAGTGTACTAGAACTGGTACATTTTTTCGGCAAAAGATGCCAACCTTCTTCCAACCCTTAACCTGGAGGACTGTTGGGGATAGGCAATTTTTCCCAAAAGTTCGCATTACAAGCCAAAGAAAATGTACTCTTGATTTTCTGGGAATTTGAAAGCCCGCCAGAGTTCTAGAACACCCGAGAAGTTGCGCTCCCTCCCGATTTATCCATTCGGTGGCCTAGGCCCAAGGTCACCCAAAACCTATAAATATAGTTGCTGTAAACCACAATTTTGCTTTCGGGCTGAGCAGCAAGTAAAGCCCGTCTAAAGGCCGTCTTTTTCTTTACTTGTTGGGGTGTTCTAAGTTGCGAGAGCTGGAATCCGATACTTGCGCTCTGATTTTCGTACCGTTTTGCAATATCGTTGCGTGCGTTCGTGATAGAGATACTGCTCTAGGTCTTTGCGTTTGTTCTTGCCTTTATCAGGTGGGGTCTTAACAAAGACCAGGAGACTGGTTCGTCAGACCTCTACCTATTGACCTGCCTGGTATGAGTGGCTGTGTCGGTGTAGTGGCCACACCGTCCAGTTTAGCCCAATAGGTTATCGAGATGCGCAAGCCGCCGCACTACGTCAAGGTCCAGTCTCGTTGTGACAGATAACTCAGTGACGGCCTGCGATATTTTATTTCTGTCTGCAGAATCGTGTTCTTCGGGCCAGGGTAAACCTGACCTGAACAAAACTTGAAGCGAAGAATGGAAAAGAAATCAACAAGGGCCTACCAATTATGTAGCGGAACCGAAAAATGAATCGACAATCTTACAAAACAGTATACAGTAATTGTTTACGATAAATTCCACCGCAACAAGTCCGCTATATGTTGGAAGAACGTTCCTCGTGAATAACAGGGAGATTTCAGCGAATTCAGTTCCTCTTGCGTATTAAAATGGACCGTCTCCACAGTTATATCCCGGTAACAATGACCACTTGCAAGCAGAAACCAACGTGCGTTAAGACAAAGTGTGTATTGATTCAAACAATAGACAAGTAGTTTGTATGTAAAATTAACGTGAATAGGTATGAATAATGGTGTGTAACAAGGAATCAGAAAAGTAATAAACTCTAGTGATTGCTTGGTTTGATCATTTCTATTCAAGTATATACATATATGTACACATGTATTTAGGTATATAGACTTTAAAGGAACTGATCCCATCAAGTGGCAGCTTGTGAATGAAAGGAATGGGACTCAAATTCGGGCCGAATTTTTCTCAGGTAGACTTGGAAACGCCGTTGAATTCTCGTGCGTGGTCCCAGGTTGTCCTTATTGAAAAATATAGGACGCTGTGTGTCCAAATTGGCCATATGCACCAAACGGAAGAGCTGAAATCTTCGGAATACACCGAATGACAGAACTACATGATAAAACCCGAACGAAAGCCGGGACCGACATTGCACAACCCCTGTCCTCAAATGCACCACGTGCACCAATCAGGAACGCTGAAAGCTGCGGAAATCACCCCATGGCACAGTTGTGTGCGTAAACTGCAAAGATCGGATCAACCAACGACGTGTGAGTTAAAACTGATAATCGTGACAATCATGAAAAAACTGAGTAAAGCGGAATAGAATGTTATTGAAAAGTGGGAAAAAAAACTATTGAAGTGAATAGGAACGAATTGGGACGTAAACTGAAAAGTGAACTTGGTTGAATTGCGGTTGTTAGTTGCAACTAGTGCACACATTTGTATTCGATTAGTGAATTGAATGGGAACGAATTGGATCTCCTGTGATCACCGAGCGCGGTTTCGGTTGATCGAACGCGATATGAAGGGCCGGATCTTACTTCAAAACGCTGCAACTCTGTTCCAAATTCATCGAAATTTTAGAACTATCTTGGAGACACGACACTGCGAAAATGTTTCTGAGACAATGTAGATAGATCAAGTATCAACGCCCTTGCTTTCGGTTCAGGTGAAGAATTCCTTCCGATGTATACTGAGCATTTATTGCAAGTGCGAATCAATGAAAACCGATGAAGTGGGGACACGTGATTGGCCCACAGGGTTAACGGGATGGGGTGGAGAGGAAATCGTGTCACAGGGTGGGGGTACACCAGGTAGGTTGCAGGTACCCATGTATCTGTAGGGTTCATCGTTGTGAACAGTTGGAACAAATTAACGTCCGAGGTGGTGTTGGCCACCATGGTTGCTGACTTCAAGCGCAGGCTTGTTGCTAGTTGGTTGGCATTATTTCCAGATACAGAGTGATGATAAGACCGGGATCTACTTAACCTGCAGGTTAGGGTTGTCATGATGAAAGCCCTCTCTTTTTCCTCTGTCCGCATCTTTGTTATGCTTCTCACTTCTTATTTATTACCAACTGTAGGCAATTTACGTAGGACTTCTTTGTTTAGCTATTTATCTCTTCTTAGTTATTCTTTTATCACAACCAGGAAGTTATTTTTGTCCTGTCATCCAGGAGCCTGACGGGGATTATGGCAGCATCAGCATTGGCTTTGATACTGTCTATTAATCTGAGTGTACCATGATTGCTGACGGTGATTCCAATGCCACTTCCTTCCAGCATCCAACCTCTGACATCCAAGAAATTGCTTGCATAGTCCTAATGCGGACTTGACCAGGGATATTCTCGCTGCCCGTTTAATAATATACTGTGTTCTACATACCACCAAAGATTTCGAAACACTATTGAGGGGAAGTTTTTCTTCTCCATTTGTCGCAGCACGGTGAGATCACCCGAACTCACTGGTGCAAGAAGCTGAACAATCGGTTTCCAACCTCAGATCTTGTTATCCGAACTAAACTGAACTGACGTGCCACGCTACATGAGACGAAAAGGTTTCGGATAAAATTAAAAGGCATTGTGAGAGACTAAAAAATCGAAGAATGTTGGGAAAAGGCACTTTTTCCAAAGAATTCGCATTTGTTGCAAGGGAAATAGATTTCTTCATCTCCTAGGAACTAGAAAGCTCGCAAGAATTCTGGAATGTCTAGGAAGTTACGCTCGCTTCTGATTGGTCCATTCGGCGACCTAGGTCCAAGGCCGACCCAAACCTATAAATACAGTTGCTGTAAATCGCAATTCTGTCTTCGGGCTGAGCGGTAAATAGAGCTCGTCTGAAGGCCGTTTTTTTCCTTACTTGTTGGGGGGTTCTAAGTTGCGAGAGTTGCGTTCCGATATTTGAGCTCTGATTTTCGTACTGCTTTGCAATATCGTTGCGTTCGTTCGTGATAGAGATTCTGCTCGCAGTGTGTGTTGTTCTTGTCTTTTCTTTATAAGATGGGGACGTAACAGTTTGCGACGGTCATTATTTCTAATCACTGTCGTTGGACGCTGCTGACGTTAAGCAGCTGTTGCAGCAACAGATGAAGCTTTTGGAGATGCTTCCCGAACGTTTGTCCAATACGAATGTGAGCCAATCCGCACACTCTGGTAGTGCGCAATCCGTTGAAAATTTGGCAACTGGTATCTCCGAGTTCGCTTATGACCCGCATGCAAACGTGACATTCGATTCTTGGTTCCATCGGTACGATGACCTGTTTCGTATCGAATTTGCCAATCAGGATGACTCCTGAAAGGTCTGGCTTCTCCTCCGCAAACTTGGCCTTGCGGAACACCAATTTTATCTTGCCCAAGAGCCCACGTGACATCAGCTTCAACGAGACGGTCAATATCCTGTCGCAGATATTTGGTGACCAGTTCTCTCTATTCAACTTGCGGTGCCACTGCCTCAAGCTGACCAAGCGAAACTCGGATGATCTTGTCACCTACGCCGGCATCGTGAATCGTGAGTGCGAGCGGTTCAAGCTATCCTCCCTCACGGAGGACCAGTTCAAGTGCCCCATCTTTGTCTGCGGCCTCCAGTCTCCCAATGATGCTGACCTTCGCACGCGTCTGCTCAGTCGGATCCAACAAGACGAGTCAGTTACCCTTCAGGACCTTTATACTGAAGGTCATCGACTGCTCAACCTCAAACATGACTCTGCCTTGGTCCTGAATTCTGCTCAGTCCTCCACCTCTGTCAACACAGTCACAAATCCAAGGCAACAGCAACAACCCTCCTCAACGAACCACCAAGTCAACTCTGCTTCCAAGAAGACGCCGCCTTCTCCTTGTTGGCATTGCGGCTCATGGCACTACACGCGTTACTGCCCTTTCAGGCAACACCGCTGTCAGCGTTGTAAAAAGGTGGGCCATAGGGACGGCTATTGTCAATCACGCACGCCGGGCAGTCAACGCGCAACCAACAAGCGGCCACGCCCACCAAAATCCAAACCAATCGCCAGGTCCAGCAGCTTGCTTGCTTCCTTTAAAGTCGATGTCGCCTCACGCAGAAAGTTCGTGTCCGTACTGATCAACGGACACCCAGCTCGTCTCCAGCTTGACACTGCGTCATATATCACCATCATCTCCAATCGACTATGGAAGTCAATTGGCCGCCCGCCAGTTCAGCTGACATCTCATTCCACCACCAGCGTCTGTGGTGGCACAGTGCAATTAACTGGGCAATTGCATTGTCGTGTCAGCTTCAAGAACGAAGCCATCGATGCAGTCTGTTACCTGTCTGACTCGAATCTCAACCTACTCGGTCTCGATTGGCTTGAACAACTTGGCCTGGCAAAATTACCAAACACGAACATTTGTAATCAACTGCAGTCCTCCACGGCGAACTCGCCGCGCGTCGAACCTCAGCCATGGAAGCAACCCGAACATCCGTGGTCACGCCTCCATGTGGATTTTGCGGGACCCATTAACGGTATGGTATACCTCATTCTGGTGGATGCATACTCCAAGTGGCCTGAGATCATCCCGCTGACGCACGCCACAACCTCAGCCACCATCAACAACCTACGGCGCATTTTCAGCCGACATGACCTCCCGGAGACACTTGTCTCGGATAATGGATCGCAGTTTACCTCGGTCCAGTTCAAGGAGTTCTGCACTCAGAACAACATCCGGCATCTGCGTTCACCTTCATACCACCCTCAATCCAACGGTCAAGTCGAACGCTTCGTCGACACCTTCAAGAGAGCACTTCTGAAGTCTCGCGGGGAGGGACCAACCGAAGAAGTGTTGCAAAGGTTCTTGCTCACTTACAGAACCACCCCGAGCCTGCAGAAGCTCTCATGGGCCGCAAGCTGAGGACAAAGTTCGACGCAATGATTCCAGTGGAGAAACTTCCGGGAGATACACAACAACTCCCTCGACGTGGATTTGCCGTAGAATGGCACACAATGGAACTGTACACGGTCTTTCACAGAAAGACTGAGATCATGCCGGCGGCACAGATGATACACGTTGACAGACGCCATTTAAACTTTGACCATATGATATATGATCCCACCAGATGTCCAATCGGCGCTGATGCACCTCCCATGGTACATGAACTTCCCAACTGTCTTCAGCAATTCCCCGCCAAGGGTGGGGGCAGGAATAGAGTTGACCATCTCGCAGCAACATGTTGCACTTAGAAGGCACTAAGGCCATACCAGACTGACGAACTGAGGCCTCTAATTGCTCTGGAATATTCTGGACTCTACAAACCTCCACAGGAGCAATGTCATTGGCATACTCCATGTTTGGAAGTCGAATGCCATGGAGCAGTTCCACACAATCGTATTCGCAGTCTGTCAGGGCACTCTCTGGAGTCTCGTCTACCACTGAGTTGAACAGGAGAAGGGTGCTGAATAATTTTGTCACACCCCACGTGGGATGTTGAAGATCAGTGATACGCTGTTACAAGCCCTAACCCGGCTCAAGGTCTAACAGTGAGCTGCTTTTATGATGTCATGTACTTCTCAGGTACGCCTCTCCTTGATAGACGATCTCAGAGGACGACTCTGTCAACTGAGTCATAATTTCATGTATTGTCTGAAAACAACAATTCTGGGCCTTCTATGTGGATGGCGAAGTTAAAGCATCTGACGGAATGTGATCAGTGCAGCCATTGTGGCGGCGAACCCTGGCCTGTTCACCACGGATATGTTGTTCGAAATATAATGGCTGCAAGCAACTTCGGCGTCGTACTAATCAGGCTGATCCTTGGATGTGTGAGTTTTTTTCAAAAATGGTGATGATATCAATCAAGCTTCAGTCATCCAAAACCGTTTATATGATCCAGCATTCCCAGAACAGAGCCGTCAGCTTCGTAACTAATGCTGGGTCTCCGTCTGTAGAAAGGGCAGGTGGGAGTTCGTGTCGGTCGAGTGTTTTGTGACGTTTCAGGGACTTAATCTTAAGGGAGACGACGAAGACACGTTAACGGACCAAGCAGAACAGACGAAGCTGAGAGGCGATGTTAATGGCGCGGGTTGACAGTTGAACCACTGTTAGGACTGCTGCACCCAATGTCCCTAGCGCTTTCGGAAGCTATAAATACATTCACAACCGGCTTGGTAAATCACCTTGTTCAAATCTGGCTTTCTGCTACCCTTTTTTGTATTTCGTTGTATCTGTTTCATCCTTGAGCTGGTAATCAGTTCACACTTTCCATCTCAGCTCTCATACGCCAATTGTTAGGTGAATAAAACCTGTAATGCGGGTCTCTCACTCTCCTGTATCTGACGTAAAATTGTTGTTTTGCACGGCTGAGTCTAATGATTTGCAGCAATTTATTCGTCTAACAGCCACATGACGGAGCGGATTCTTCGTCCTGAGAGGTTTGACGTCGACCCCATCACAGCGCTTCTAAAGAATGGAATCGCTGGTTTTGCACGTTCATTTGTTTCTTTTCATTCTTTGACAGTCTCACCTCCAACAAATTAACCACTTTGATCAACGTCATCCCGACCTCGGTCTACGAGCCTATCTGCGAATGCGATAGTTCCAACGATGTAATTTCTGTACAACGGGATTTCTATTTGAAGCGGAAGAACGAAGTATTCGCCCATCACCTGTTAACAATTTGTAGACAAGAAGATGGACAGACACTGGACCGGTTTGCCCAAAGACTGAGTGCGCTTACGAGAGGCTGTAACTTTAAAGCCACTGCAGCCGAGCAGAACCGAGACGATGCAATCCGAGTTGCTTTCATAAGTGGTCTACTGTCTAGTCAGATCCGACAGAAACTTGGAACAAAAAGCGTTAAATTTTCAGGCCGCTTTTGATCAGACTAGATCGCTTTAACTAGCGGAAAAGCAGTCCCACTTCTATCAGTCTGCTCTAACTAACACTTACACGACTGCAATAGAGGTCCCGGAAAATTCGTTCAGCCCTGTCAAAATGCTTGATGTGACGGCCCCCACCGTATCGATTAGCAATTGCTTCTTCAGCATGTATGGTAAACAGACGCTCTTCTTGGGCACAACTATCTTAAACTTCACTAAAGCGTAGAAATTGTATTCGGTGGGATAAAACCACCGTTTTCACTCTGTTTACTGACCTCTACCCACGTCGAACTTCTTCGTCTTTTCCAGAGTCTGTTGCAAGACTGCAAGCCAATCGCGGCAAAATCCAGAAGACACAGTCCAGCGGACGAAAAGTTTATGCACGATGAAATTCGCCCTCTGCTTGTTGAAAAGTCATCGGGCCTCATGTTCTTGGTAGTCGCTGACAACGGGCACTAGAGAAGAATGACAGTTGATCATAGTCAAACGATCAACAAATATACCCTGCTAGATGCTCAACCCCTCCCCAAAACTGATGAGGTGGTCGAGCACATCGTCGCATACGATACATATCACACTCTGGATCTCAAGGCTGCCTATCATCAAGTCCGGGAAGAGAGAACGTCTTTCATGACCTATGGATGCTTATGTCAGTTTCGTCCAATTCCATCTGGTATGATGGACGGTGTCGCGTGCTTCCAGCGGACCATTGACAATATAATAGCACACGAACGGTTAAGATATTTGTTCACGTTAACAGTTTTACAGTATTTGGAAGAAACCTTGCCGAACATGTCCCCACTTTTCAGAAGTTCGTAGACGTGGCCGAAAATTACGGATTGACCTTCACTAAATCAAAAGGCATCATCGCTGCCAAACATCTCAAACTCCTAGGTTGTGAAATATCCAAGAACGGCAACTGTAGTGGACAAATTCATATGCGTTCGGCCTTCGTCTACTAACAGTTTAATACATCTTCCCTGAAAAGTAATCGAAACGTAATCCCAACAGGCATCGAAGTAAAAGTACGCCGCAAGGTTTGAAAACGAGCCGTATATTTCTAGTAATGTTTGGAAGTGCGATAGGCAGTTAGCTTCAGCTTAGTCTGGGACCAACGACGGCAGTCAAGAGAAAAAGAAGAAGCGCGAAATGGACTCCAGCCCACTCGGCGGAAGTCGAAAGCGCACCAAGCGACAAGTGTGTAAAACCTTCGAGTGTGTTAAACAATGCTCGAAAAGGTACAGGTTAAACAACCTTGAAGAATGGAATGACAGATGGGTCGTCAGGAAAATAGCAGGCATTCGCTGCGTGCACCTCGTTACACGACTGAAGAAAGTGGCACTGAGTTCGTATCAGTTTACTTATGGCAGACGTACACAGAATCATGCGTACGGAACAGACGAGCGGGAAAACACGGCTGCAGCCGGGAGTCACACGGTCGCTGGTTGCTACACGTCAAACCGGATCCCGACCCCTTAAAACCCATACGAGAATTGTCCAAGCAACGAGTGATGAGATTATTCGCTTACTATGCACGGTGAATATCTTAATTCTCTGATAAAATCCGCAAACGTGCATAATAATATTCTCTCCACTCAATGAAGTCAGAGAATCCTCTGAGGCTCTAGACGAGCTGTCCAAAGCCGCAGTATATACTATCCCATACGACATCCTTTTGATTGTCGAGACAGACGCCTCTGATTTGGCGACCGCAGCCACTCTGAACGGAAATTGTCGACCGGTAACCTTTTCGCGCAATCTGTCGCCCCGTGAGTGATACCGTTCCGCCGTAGAGAAGGTGCTGTATGCTGTAAATAGAAGCATCTTTAATTCGCAACGGTTTAAAACTGGTCACCAATCCGTGTCTTGTGGCTTTCACTTTCGGCACTCAACATAGTGGGGAGGTTAAGGATTTTAAGATTGAACGTTGGAGGTTGGAACTGTCACCATTCAATTTCCATGTTGTTCACCGACTTGGCAGATGCACTCTCGTAGTTGTTGCGAAGCGCTAGTGACCAGTATTGATTTAAAGGAACCACACGAGTCACTTTGTGATCTCAGTGTTTTTCGGTTGTTACACTTCGCGCGCTAGAAACCTCCGCTTGTCTATGGAAGAAGCTCGAGACGTTGCTGTCAAATGTTGTGTGCTGTAAAATCTAACCTGCTTTTCCTCCGAGGCGAGCCCATAAAGGCCACACAACGGTTTGAAAGATTCTCGATTGATTTTACCTATCCCCTCCCAACAGCAACGCACAACCGCTACTTATTAACATTTATCGATGGATATTCTCGCTTTTCCCATGGTTGCTGCGTGTCCCGATCTGACTAGATTGCCTGTTATTGAGTTTTTTTGTCAGTTGTTTTCGTTGTTTGGCACTCCAGCATACATTCATTATGATCGTGGATTTTATTCCTGTCGATTAGTGTTCAACAGTTTCTTCACGAAAAGGGAGTTGCGACAGTCAGAACAACACTTTTTTGACCGCAAAAGACGCTTGGCCTGCAAAGTTGTTTATTGCTTGAAATCCCGTACAGGTTATGTTCAAATACAGGACCACGAACACGTCCACTCATTTGAACGGCTGACGTGTATTCACGCACATTGGGTAGCAGTACGTTGTCCTTCGTCCTAATGGCACGTCCTCCATCGAGCATATGCACTATTTCAACAGTTGCTTCTGGTTTATCGTCTTCCTGGCGTTGAGACGTACACTTTAGTTCCAGAATGTACCCGCCGTACTACTCACAAACGAAACTGCCTGCTACACAACAACACCGTACAACCCCCAATGTAGCGGCCAAGTAGTGCTTTTAGACAGAAAACTGTTTCTCACCTTGAGATTCCGTAAACTGGCAATCAGTCAAAGGGAACTCGTTGTTCTGGATACATTACATTCCGTCGGATCACTCGTTTGATGCTACTAATGCTTCACCACGTGAAAGATTGTTCCTGTACAACCAGGGGTCGACCTCCTGAACAATTCTTCCGATATGGCTCACCAAACCGGGACCGCTGTTAAAAAGGAATATCAGTCTAATTATGATCCGCTGGTCGAGGAAATTGAATCACTTCAGTGCAACCCACAGTACACGTACATCTGCTTTCTTAGTGGCAAAGAGGAAGGTTTTAGCTCATCAACTGACTTCCATAGGAAATACCATGTCTGAGACGCTCTTGCGGGGAGCATCGACACTGCCGATCGAAGGGACCATATCCGTACCCTCTAATTGCGCTTCTACCACCAAGCAGCATAACAATATCCTCTCAGTTGACATACACAACACTGAAGCGTCTTCCAATTTCCACATTAATGACCACTCACGTAATCTGGAAACGTCAAACAGCAACAGCGTGCTCATCCGTACAGTATGAGAAATGGAAACCCATAAACCTATTGCATATTGACGCTCACTACCAAACAGAGTACACGTGTTCCATCACTTTCCTGTGTCGTACCATTGATTGTCTACTTACATTTCTTGGCGGGGGAGTGTTATAATGTTTTTTATACTTGTTTCACACCTGAGTTGGTGATCAAAATACGCTTTCCACTACGGCCGTCGTACGCCAATTGTAAGACGAACAAAGCCCCACTCTTCTGCCACAGACGCGAAGTAGTTTTGTATGGTCGAGTCTAATTGTTTGCGATATACCGGTTGCTCAGGTGAGGTAGAAAAGCCCTGGAGAGTTGCCGGTAACGGCGGCTTGTTATGTCTCGATCGCGCATTGTACCCTCTAGGTCACGCGACCATCCAGCACTTGTTTCCGGAGTTTGAAGCTGTTAGCCTTGCGAACTGAATTGTGCTCGTCGATGGATGGAATATTTCCGCGAGCGTTGAGGAATTCGAGTGATCGCATAGAGAACCAGTGTTTGATGGTTGAAGGAGCACTGGTACTACACGAAGCCGTGCACCTATGCACCTCATGCCGTATACGTATTCCCAATGTACGTCAGTGGCGTCCGTTGAGTGAGGTCCTAGACTAGAGGCAGGTGCGCTCTGTTAAGTGTGGTGCGCCTGAACCCCCTGCTAGTTTGGGTGCTTCTGTTTGCATTTGACGGTAAGCTGGCCTCCCACATAAACGTAGAGCGTACTTATACCAATATGTGGTCGAAATCCATCAGTTGCTCCAGGTTGACTTACAGTCTTGGAAGTAGCCACACCACCAGTATCCGATGGCTGTGTGGTCAGTCTAAGTTCGTGATTGGCTTGACGATTATGGTTGCCAGCTGGAGCATTGACGTCTGGAATGTCGAGAGTTAGCGCTTGCCAGAAACAGACCGTTATCATCCCAGAGCCATCAAAACGTTAATCCTTTTCTGTTCCACGAGTACCGTAAGAAATAGCATTTAGTCTACCTACTTGGGCGTTCAAGTCTCTAACTGGCGACAAGAATAATTTTTGACTGCCTCCAGCACCGGCTTGATTACTGGCTTCAGCCACAGTGTCACTAAAAAAGCTCACATTGTACGCATATGGTGGAGCCTCCGATAAAGACTGAGGTTGTAGCACTATGCCAGAATCCTGAAGCTGTATTTAAACTGAACTGCAGAAAGTCTCTAAAGTAGGCAAAAGAGTTGATTTTTGCCCTATTCACATAAGAGTTCGGACGTGGATAATGGCAAGTGCCATTTAACAAAAAGGAGAAAGTAAGACTGATTAGTTCGGTGTGGTAGAATATGACATGAAGACAAAGCCAGCCGTCGACACCTCGGCCAGCCAGTTACGATGAGAGTGTAAACCAAAATTCATATATAATATAGATTCGTGACTATGGCGGCAGAATGCTACTGTGTTGCCGAGGCTGAAGAACGGTGTTGACTTGTTGGGCTCCACCAGGAGCCTTCGGTTCAAAGCACCCCTACCCGCAAGGCAGCTGGACGAGGCACGAAGTTTGTAATCCATTGGATGTAGATGACAAGTAGTGGTTCGGTTCTTATACCCTTGCGGTGGAGTCCATCCACCCAGGATGCCCAATGCACTCAGCGTGAAGTTGCAACAGAAGCATAACAGCAGTTCAAGAATTCTCCAAGGAAGACGGATCATGTGTGGTAGTTCTGTTCAGTCATGCAGTCCAAAATCTACAGGGCTGTTGCGACTCCTGCTTCCTGTTCGGGTTTGCCGGTGACCACATTGGTCCGTACGCCCTTTGAATGGGGTCCAGCTAGTCAAGTTACCTGATGCATTTTTCACGCTCATTGGATCCATTGATCGCCCTTTTGATTCATAAGCTTTCCTCGTCCTTCGAATGTTTGTGACACTTACCTTCGGTAACAATTTCGAGACTGTTGCCTACCGAAGGTTGAGGATTTACTCGGTACGGTTGCAGCAGGGACGAAAACCAACCTGCTTCTTTCTTACTTAAATCTCTCAATTTGGCGAAAATCACAAAGTTGTGTTAGTCTAAGTATGGGGGCTAAACTTCGAGACTTCTGATGCTTCTGTATCTTCGCATTGAAAATACTCGCGTTTTTGGGGACTTTGTGCCCAATAATTCTGATTGTTTCGTAGTTCAATTGTTATGTTACTTTAACTTTCAGCTTAGTCCCATGGGGCTCTCAAATGCAACGCATGTACTTTTAGTGGCCTGTGGTACTTACGATGGTTCTGTGATTGCACTGAGTCATACACACACTACTGTGAAAACAGAAGGTCCCGCTATTTTAAAACCCGTGCTTCTGGATACCAGTGCCCATAACGGAGTGGTCAGCGCTATCGCAATAGATGGTCCAGTCCTTGTTTCAGGAGGCACTGATGAAGCAATTATGGTGAGTTTTGTTTACTTCTGAATGCTGCTACTTGGACATGAGTTTTTCAATCATTCTTCCAACGGAAATGATCGCCATCACTCTTTCTTTTACTGTCGGTTCATCTTTATCTGGTTTCGCGCATGATTAACGTGCTTACGACATTTTGTTACCATCCAACCGTTACGTGCGTGCTACTCCAACAAAACTCAAGCTCAACCTTTCGACTTCAACTGCCTGACTATCTGTATGGAGTAATAACGCTTATGTGATTTAGCACACGTTATGCTCATGAGCATGTTTGTCAAGCTTTAATTCAGACACAATCACTTCCTCAGTAGTGATTTATGAGCAATATCGTTGAATATAGAAGTAGCTATTTTTAATAATTAGGTCCATTCCCTCTCCTTCTTTTTTTACTTTCTTCTCATGCAGGTTTTTTCTTTCTTCTTTGTGGTTGTGTGGCAGTTAAGCATCAGTGTGAACCACTGATGTATTGTTGTCTGTGATAATGAATATGGTTGAGACATTAAGTAATTCCTTGGTTAGGCCACAGCGAGTTAAAAATCCAAAAGAGTTATCGGTTTCGCAACGTTTCGACCCTCTCGGAGAGCCTTTATCAAGCGATTTAAATCAGAAAATTTACAGTGTACAGGCTTCAAATTAGGCAGTCATCAACTGGCACATGTTTGTGTGTTTCACCTGCGGTGTGTAGACAGGCTACCAGTAGGATGTAAGGGTTCACGGTTCACCTGAGGTCAGCACATGAAGATCCCCAGGTGCGAATAAGCATAGAGAGTTAATGTGTGCTTGTGTGTGTGTGTGTTGATCTGTATGCTGTGCAGGTAAGTCTTTCACGTTGTAAAATTGATTTT
>JTDE01001761.1:115311-127602 GCA_014338405.1 Paragonimus skrjabini miyazakii | reverse complement strand
AACACACTAACTTTGATGCTAGTGGTTTGTAGTAAATTTACATTCACAAGGTAATGTGGACCAGGGCGGTGGTACTGGGAAGGCAACTCTCACGCAGCGGGGAGTTTAGGATTTTGGGGACGTCGAAGGTGATCTCACTACACACTCAATGCAATTGCAATACTTCTCGCAACATTACGAGTGGAGGTCCCATCCTGACGGAATAACACAACTCCAAATTCTTCGCCATACTAATGGGGGTCCATAAGCCCCGTATAAATGAACTTATTGGAATCATCACATATTATGATTGAACCGCCTCAATAGCATCAGAAGCACATATCGCGCAACAACAGTCCTACTTAAAATGATAACATACCCATACTTCAAGACAAAGTAGAATACTAGTAAACCCCGAGAGTCACCACAAAAGCCGGAAGATGCGAACGATCCGCCGACCGTCTACTATATTAACAACACACATATATATATGCGATACATATATGTATCGCATTTCTGCCACTGGACCGTCAGTGGCGGCTAGTCTAACGGCCCACTGCTGTGCGCTAAAACTAAACATTGGCTCCACCTTCAGCTAGTAGGTCTTACACTTTAACAATATCACCGAAGCTAGTATCCCACCACGAACGTCGGAAGTCACGCGAGAGGACGTTCATACAGATCACAGGCTAACATTTGGGCTGAAAATCTCAGTCCAACCCGCACATGCAACGTAGGTTCAGTGATTAATCCCCTCACCCACATGACCAACAGTGAACCTTTCTGACCAGAAACGTGGTTATGGATGCTGCACATGGTTGGTACCGTCCACCTCGGAATAGCCCGTCAGAATTACCGGGGGTAAAACACCTGTGTGAAGCGTTCTTCGAAAGCGGCTCGCACTGAGCCACTTGTGGTTCCATTCACACACCACACATCCAGTGTAAACCCGAAGGAATAAGACCAAGGGGCGTGGTTCAGGCGATCGAGGCTGGTGAGCCACATGATAGTATAGTAGGAAGGTGTGAAGCTTATCTCTCGGGAACAAAAATTGAGAGATTCTGGTGACATGGTTTAAACCGGAAGAAAGTTTTTGCAAATCGTTGTTTCCTAATAAATACGCGCTTGCAGACATCGTGCACGTGTCTGTGTGGCTGGCCCGTTTGCGTATTTCATCATTCTGGCATACGAATACGCCCGTAATCGTACAGTTGTTTGACTGGATTAAGTTATGTGGTTTCCCTGATTGGACACGTGAGCTTCAGCCTGCTGGCGCTTACGTGCTACCAATGTGCGGTCCGACGTCTTACCGTATTGCTGTGCCTAGTTGCTTTTGCCTACAATTGTTACCGTATAACTGTCTCCACAATGACAACACAATACTACTGCATAAATGTACCGACCTTCCACACTGACAATGCAATTGTGTATTCCACTCGTTGTAATACAATGGACGAGCTACTTTACTGATGGCCTTCGGATTTACGGAATAGACCAGTTGGCCTTACGGACAGTGAAATCACAATGAATTCTTTCGTGCAATCTCCTCCAGTTTATTGCGATCCGCCTGATGCACAGCCGTCAATTTCCTCATGGCTACAACGGATGATGTTCATCATGGACAATATAGACATACGTCAGTTATTTCGCCTGGGAAATGAAAAGTGAATTACCTCGGTATCATTTGGGTGATCTAAGACAGCGGTAGTTTAACGGTGTCTTGTGACATACAAAACCGACTGATGAAGACGCTTTAAGGGGATCATATTAGTTCTGGGATATCGGACTTAACTATCCACAGTATCCAGCACGATCTACTGAATGTAATTTACCTAATGAAGAAACCATTCACGAAAAATGACGTCTGCTTACAACCACGGTGATGATTGGGAACTTCAGCACAGATATCCAGGAATCACAGAACATGTTGTCGCCCTCTTTTATTGTGACATTCTTGCGTCAAGAGTTAGTCAACACGACTGAATCAGAACAACCAAAATCAGAAGTAGATACTGTGTTGATCAGGAGTCGCCCATGGGTACCAGTTGATTGAATTCCGGTTTTACCACAGCAATGCCAAAAATATGGGAAGAGGACGTTCATCAAGTACAATAAGAGAATGAAAAAAAGCACTTAAAGTTGGACTTAAACTCAAACAAAACATTCAACAAGCACTGTACCCACAAAGACGATGAAAGAAAAGGGGAAAGACCATTATGCTCCAGGTAGTAGAAAAGGATAACGGGAGCTTTCAGGAATGTCGGCCGTCATATGGTAGTAAGCAAGAAAAACGGACACGACACTTGTGCCTTACATGCATTCAACATTATTGGTGTCTCCTTGTTGACGGCGTATTATGAACAGTATAATGATATATCACTCCGAGATGGTGAGCGCAGTCACCGCTGCTTTCATCGCAACGTTACAGAGTCATATCACAACGATTTATGTCGCATACAGTTCCATCGGATACCACGCGTTTAAATGTACGACAGCATAAACTGTCACTTACTGAATCTTAACTAGGCCCATCCGGATCATAGTCTTCCAGATGGAGCGGTTCAAAGCTAAGCCTTCCCGAGGCCCAAAATTGTCGGCAGACAACGGAAGAATCACTTGGAAAATATTGTTTTCTCGCCATTTCTGGTTAACAGGATTTTGTTTATCTACTCTCAGCTGTCAATAAACCAGCCGACTTGGGATTCGTTTGTTGGCTGTAATAAGGACATGTCCCGGCAAACAAAACTGATTGAGCCTGAGCATGGCTCCAATTCCATCTTTGTCCGTTGGCCGAATAATCTCAATGTTCTGTAACGTATTTGAACACCGAACACCCAAGATGCGGTTTAAACATTGCGGACGGAAGCAGGTCAGATGTCGCACACATCATTGGCAGGGTGTCGAATTGTCAGTGCCATACAACAACGTAAACAGCAACAATGAGCGGCGTAGAAGCGGCTCTGGTTTCATCTTCAGGCGGTTGTTCTTCCGAATACTTGTGCTGAATCGTGTAACAATTACGGTGAATAAAAGTTTTGCTAGCAATACCAACTTGCACGCTGCTTTAACCAAGCCGTTAATGTCTGAGCTCCGTCTCGGCGTTAAAAACACAACTTGAACCATGCCTCGCTAACTAAACGTTTTATTTGTACATTTTTCGTGATGCTAGCTCCAGGGTTCCTACACCCAAGGTTTCCCCAGCCTTATATTAACACGGATCGGAGGTCACAGTGAGAAGACGGTGAATCTGCAAACAAACTTTATTTAGTAATTTACTCACCGTACGCAAGCGGACTTCAACGCAACGAGTAAGGGCGCTAGGGAGCTGGACGTGAGAGAACCTTCAGCACAACCGTACGGCAGCCGCCAGAGAGGACGAATGTCAACGGAAACGTCAGTGGACCTTCAGAATTCAAACAAGTGTCAGCCTGGTTGGGCGGCGTTCCCAACGGCAGTAGCTAAAACACTGTTATCCTAGTGAATGTAGCCTACAATGGTAGAGATGGCGCAGATTCCTAATATACTTACAAGTAAAACTGCGATACCTGCGCCAACACACTAACTGGGATGCTAGTGGTTTGTAGTAAATTTACATTCACAAAGTAATGTGGACCAGGGCGGTGGTACTGGCAAGGCAAATCTCACGCCGCGGGGAGTTTAGGATTTTGGGGACGTCGAAGGTGATCTCACAACACATTCTTTTTTTCTGGGGTCGGCATTAATACAGGGAATCAACTCGCTGAATTACTTTACTCCACTGCCGTACGTGTTTTGTTATGAGGACATCGATTGGATATTATCCTGTTATACAGTTTTGGCAGACATTTATAAGCAGGCTAACCATTACCGCACTACCCCATAACAGGAGGCTTATAGACAGATCTGTGAACAGGTTGCCATACAAGGGTTAAGAGGCAGTGTAGCTATTCACAGTGGCTTTCTTAGCGTAGATTATAGATACAGACGAAAATCCTGCTGGTAGAAGGAAACATTCTATCTTTGTTGGTAGTGTAACGACCATACTCGTTATAGTCAGCTATGTTAGAGTTGCGAGTGCCATTTGTACTCTTTTCGTTTCCACTTTTTATATGTACGTAAACGTTTGTGTGAACGAGTAAAGATACTGACGAATACCCCTCGCACTCAAACGTACGACCCCACTACGTGCACGCTTGTCGCTCCGCTCTCTAATCGTTTTGTCTTGAAATCCGTTTACTCTTGAGTTGACCTAGCAGGTTGACAATATACTCTTTGTCTGCTCGTTGTCTTATCCTCAACCGGTCGTCCTCGGTTCGCTCAATCCTACGATAGCCATGCCAAATTTGGGCGCTACAGTCGTGAAGGCTGTGTTCATCAGTTATAATTCGCTTTGCGCAAGTAGCATTATCATTCGTGAATAACATCACGTTCTATGTCAAATTACGTAGCCCCTTTAGAGAGCAGAAAGGCTGAATATTCGGTAGCAACCATCAGTGTGGTGTTTGTCTTCCACAGCACCCTGAAAGTTCTGCGCGGTGACTGTTATCATTGAGGTCAAATGGAAACGAAATAGGTTTCGGGTTTAGACGGGGGCCCGTTTCATATAACCGACAACGTCAAGATCGTCATCGTCAGGGTTGGACCCACATGATAGCACCTTCGGCTTCACTCCCTTGTGCAACAGTTTGACGAAACTGACATACCTAACTGGGCATTCAAACTTACCAGGTAACATCCGCAATGTTTCTCAGCTGACGGAATCAAACGGTTTTGATAAAACCCATTAACATGGCACACAACGGCTAGTTGAGCTCATGGGACTTCCCCTGGATCTGTTATGCACCGAACAAGATGTCAGTCACATTGCTACTGTTCCGACGTGTACACAGCCCCCCAAGAAAATTGGTCTCCAAAACGTTCTCACTGATTCAGTTCAGCGGGATTCTCGTTCAGACTTTTCCAGAACGCCATGGTAGACCGCTATCTTGGTAATTTGTTGGTGATTTGCTTGTCACCATCACCTTAAAACAGGTGGAATCAGAGCACCGTTGAACCTTTGAGGGAGTGCTCCTTGCTACCAGAAGAAGTGAACTATGTGGGGCAAATCGGGTTCCAAAAGCAGGTCGCCGTTTTTCAAAAGTTTCCCTGACAACGCATCTTCAATTCCGATCTTTCCATTTCTCATTTATCAGATAGCTGATAACAACTGCCCTAAGTATGAGGCGAGAACGAATGACGCTCTGATATCCTTCTATGGTAGGCTATTCACGGCTGACTAATCACTGATAGCTGATCGGTTTATTAGGCTATCAGATTGTTTTTTACAGAATTTCATGGGCCATTCGTTTGGATAAACGAAAAGTCATAGTCTCCGTCAATCTGTGCTTCGGTAGACTGGACGAATAGGTCATAAAACGCCTCGAATGAATTGTGAAACCCCTTGTGTTATCAGTGGTTGGCGTAGTCCTGCATCAAACGACTTTGGATTTCTCACCTTTCATTCAACGAGGTGATGTTTAACACGCTAAAACGTGGCTCCTTTGTATTTTTTGTAAGACAGCAAGCACCTCATTCGCCTACTTTATCAAACTGGGAATAACTCTAGTGTTGCTGTTGAAGCAGTCCCCGTGTTCTTCACGTTTAATACTTATCGTCGCGATGACTGCAGCTATGATCTATTCCTTGCGGTGCTATGAAAAACCGCAGATATTACTGGATACGAGGGAGCCTTTCGAACTAATGACTGCTGCATACCAAAATATCGTCCTCACCCTTGAGCTTTCTAGTAGTTCAACATCTAATACGTAATGGAGCAAATGGTAATGACTGTAAATCTATGTCGTGATAGTGCTTGCATCTGGCTGGGATCGGATGTTTGTGGTAACGAACCCGCGATTACCGAACAGGTGGAGCCGACAAGTACCAATCTCACTGACAACGTTAATGTCATATATCTAAAGTCTTTAGGCCAAGTTAATGAGTCGTAAGCAATTCGGATGTTGAAGGTACTCACAACAACGTGTGTAGAGCAAACTGTGGCGGACAACTTATCAGCTGTGTCATCCGTAGGACACATAGTTGGACTAAGAACTCTAAAAATGTGACAGACTTACTTCAACCGAGTCACAGGGGTACGGACGTTACTTGAGAGCTGGTGACATAAGGTTCACCTATCATCATAAACGTGATGCGGTTTTAGTGCGTACGTGCACTAAGTGAACGCTTTCCAAGATATACTCAACGATACCAGACGCGAAGTAAACATAGCAACAATCGCGGGAAGCCGAAAGTATATTATACGATAATTACAATAGGTCTCAATCACCGCTAAACGACACCGATATGCGGAAGCAACTAAGGGGGTTGAAGATCCAACCGTTGAGCACGCGAGCAAGTCAGAAGAGTGTATGTAGCGCCATTGGCACGAACAGGCCGACAAGCATACAATTAAACAAACGCGATTGCATGTAGCAGGCAGATGGCAAACAAAGATCCTTACGATCCTATGTACACTGTGAACTAGGATTTTGGAAAGAATTTCACACATCGTACAACAGGCGGACCGGGGTTGTCTCCAGATCACTACACGGTTATCAATCGAAAAACAGACACCCTCTGCCGGATAATCTGTCCATAGGAAGTGTATTCAGCTACCACTTCCTGTGGCTCACTTTGGTCTACAAATATTGTCTCAATCAAGGCTGCAATACCGATATTGTAACGATACATTTCCTAAGAGATGCACTCGGTGCGATACCGCATCGAACAGCAGCGTAGATACACTCACTGTCTGGTTGAACAACGTCATGCACCCGCCGGCATGTTTTGGTTTGACGGGTTAAATATAGTTTTGAGTTTTTGATTCATCAGTTTCAACTGTAAATCAAATGGAAATAGGGTTTCCTTGAAGAATCCAACCAGGAGCCTCTGATCCAAGAGCTTAATTAACTTGGTGGTGGAGGGTCCAACTCAAGTAGGCACTGCAGTGAGTAAGACCTGAATCATTCCGCTAACTGGTATATGCAGTAGATATGTTGTATGCTAATTCTGGAAATTAGTGCAGTTTTTTTACCGTACACGTTAACACGTTGACGGTCATGGCCAGCGGTTCGGGCGGTCGGATTGTCATTTTCTTGCACGTACCAGTGATAACCCAGTTCTTCCATGCCCTAAGGACAACAGTACTGCAGCCATAAATATAGTTGTGGTGAATAAGTATAGGTTTGTGCCTCAATGCTACAAAACCACTAAGCTCTCAGTAGTGTTATACACAAGAATATGGGTATAACTGCTTTTCGTCTGACTGTTCCCCTTCGGCCTCTTTGACACGATTAAAACGGGAACGATCAAAGTGCAGATCGACATAGCTATTCAGGTCAAAGCAGTACACAAGCTTGATAATCACGCCAGAGTAGGAGAAAAGTTCACGGCTACGTACACACATATTTATCGCACTTTAGCATTTAAAGCAAATATGAGTCGTAATCATCCATGTCATCACCTAACAGTCCTAAAGGCTTGTCGTTCATTACAGTTATCACTAAGGCGACAAATATAGTCTAGGTTTCGTCTTTCAACACCCGGTCATCCGTATTGGATTCTAGATTTCCACCTGACCATTTTGTTCCACACATCACTTATGTGTCTAGTGTCCTGATGGTTCGACTACTGTTCGATGCTTAAGATTAACAATCTTCCACTGCGGTATTTTTGGGACGATTAAACCAAACCCTTTCACCATAACATTAGCTTTAGCCTATGGCTGACCGCATGCGAGTCATGGTAAGTGGCTTACATGTTAGGGAACACGTTTTCTATAGGAGAATAGCACAGGATTTTAGACAACTAAATGTGCACCCATTACCCCCTCTCAACCGCTGTAAACCTTTCTCCCCAAATCACTCAACAGTAGTTCAACCTAATTGATTCCAATGAATGGAATAAGTTTGATACCGTTTGAGTGTCCATAATTGCAAAACAACATATGAACAAACGGTAGTTTGGTTTATTAGTAATGTTCTACTCTCGACCTCGAAAAGTCACCAGATCAGATGGAACGGCAAAAAGCTAGTGATGTTAAGACAGACCAGACGTAGTTAAATTAGCAGAGCAGAAGGTAACATGTCATTAATCAAGTGTACATAGGCAGGGTCTGAAAATAGGTTGGAATAACTAAGTACGGTAAATCACAAGCGTGAGAGGCGGGAGGGATAGGAAATCCCTGTAGTCAGCCAGTTAGTTTGAACAGAGTTAAGTTTTATTTTAGGAAAGTAGATAGGGGAATCATAATCCTGACGTGACATGACTGTTGTTTCATTCAGTCATCAACACTAATCAGTTCCATCGGTTCGTGATCGGTGGGCATGCGCAAGACAGTTCAGTCCCGTGAATCCTATTTACGGAAAATTTGGTCTTCGTTATTTCAGTGGCTCCTGCATTGAAGCACTCTCCTGTAGTTCTAAACCCTCATGTAATTAACTCGGTTTCATCCAACTCAACTTTATGACTTGGATCTAGCGGTTGATTAGAGATTGTGGAATCCCTGATTGTGGTCTGATACTCCGATTAAGTCCGGGTGCTTTTCTAATATTCTTCCAGTGGTCGTTTGCTCTGATTGTTAGTTCGCTTGTTGTTCGTTGAGTATAAACTTGAGTAGTCCTTTCAATTTATTCTATATACTCAATGACTAGTTATCTTGGCAAGCTAGGAGGCCTTCATACGCAACAAAGTTGGCGCGGTGTTGACTCCCTTCGAAAAAACATTTCTGAGTTTTACTTCATTCACAACCCTAACAGTGGCCTCTAACTTGACTTCTTTGAATAGCATAAAAATAGAGAATTTACTAGATTTTTGGTGTATTTCATGTGAGATTGAGTATTTGTTTCAATACGCTTTTAAGAAAGTGTTTACGTTAACATTTGTTCAGTAATCTAACCATTGCCTATTTCTGTGTCATCATTTGAGTACCCGCATGTGAACGCAGACGTAGGACTGTACGGAACATACAATTTACCAAGATACTAACAAACCAGATTATTTTTCGCACATGGGTTGCTTCGTAAAACGGATGAAATGGAGTGTGGTATTACGTTTGAGTTACCAGTGAAAAGCACCAGTTTGCATATATTTTCTACAACACATAAATCAGCTAGCCATGAACTCAACGGCTGCTAAAACAAACATTACAATGTATGTTATGATTTGAGACATTTACTTGATTTGTATCTATATGATCACTTTTTAATAATACCGAACCTACATTCTTATGAGGCAATTCACTTCATGTGCCTGTCTGAAAAATATATCCGACTACTCTAGAGGTGTCACCTTTTGAATAAAGAATTGATAGATAAATTCGTGATTTTAGTTTACGTCTGCGATCAGCTCAATGACCAGAACAAGTTTGAACTGATGCGAAAACTCTGGAGCCAATGCTAATGAGTCGTTGTATTTAGAAATACGTTTGCTTCCAGCAGAAATGCCACACGCACGTTTCTTTAAATAAATTTAAATTTGCTTCACTAGGATTAACGCTCTCAGTCTTATTACCATTCTTGAAACGAAGCTAACTGGTTGGTTATCTTCATCTTGTACCGCTCACCCATTTGAACATTTTGTAAATAACATGTATTTTGCGACATGAATCCATTCCCTATTCCCGAATGTTACATAATTTGTGACCAACATTCAGAAATATCAAACAGCAATGCTATGTACTGCCAGGTTGTTCATTAAAACCATGGTTGTCTCAGCATCATATTTAGTTGCCTTAGTCCACATAATTTTGGCCATCACTTGGCAATCAGCAAAGCCTTAGTGACCACGAACAAGCGATAATTTTCACTAATTCAGATTTCTGATGAGTAGTTGGGGATTTGGTTAATTTCAAGTTGAACATCACTCACAATTGATCGCAGCTGTCGCATCCCCATAGACTTTCCAGTCAGCCCCTTTCGAAAATTCAGATTTAACAACATTTATACTTACTCATAACCTTCGCATGCTGATGAACCTATCGGCTAATGTACTCTGAAAGGAAGCACTAGGCTTGAGTTTCGTTCTTATTAGGGCTAATCAGTAGTATGTTGTCTAGTCTAGAACGAAAATTTTAGCATAGCCCTCGTGGTTGTGAGCCTAGCATGTTAACCACAGCCACAGTAGCCTCACAATATGAACGACTTAGTTTAGCGAAAAGGCGTCCAATAAAGCACAATCTTTATTGCCCAACACGCTAGTTCACATGCTACGCGCACGCTCGCGTTTATGAGTCAGCATTCCAGTCCACAACACCCCCAGGTTTCTGCACACGCATCGTGTGCACTCCTGCCCGGTTTATGTGTGTGATCGGCGCGGTTTTCTGCCTAACATTCTTCGTCTGTTGGTCCGATTTTGTTGAGCGGTGGCTCGTCAGGTCTCTCGTGTTGTCCTCCATCTATCCACAGTGGGCTTTGATCGTATTACACGGGAATGTCGAGATATTCCGATTTCGTCGTCCATTCTACTTTGTCAGCCATTTCTCGCCCGTTGGTCCGATCTGGTCGAGCAATGACTCATCCGATTGCCCCTGTTGTCCGCCATCCGCTCGTTGTGGGTTTTTGGACGTAACTCCTCCCCGCGTCGAGGTATTCCACCGAGTGTTGGAACGCTCACACCTCCGGCCTGACAATCCACCACACTAGTAATCATGTTCACACGCCCTACTATGCCTAATAGTGCTGAACGTTGAATGTGTCTGCTCAGTAGCCCGTCTTCAAAAAATGGTTGGAGGAAGGTTATGAAACTTTGTACGAATGATCATCAGTTTGCCTGATTATGACACACATATTGTTACTGATGAAAATGTAGCAAATGGTTCCATCCTGCAGAATAACTGTTAATGATTTTCTTGTTTGTAATTCCTCTGTCCTATGCTCTTTTGTGATCGTCCAACACACAACCAAGTGTACACACATGCAGTGTAGGTTTGTTTTGCTCTGTACAGTTCCAGTAATTCCAACAATTCATCAGATTGATAGTCGGTGAAATACTCAGCACTATGTTGCGCATAATTCTAGCGTCTATGGAACAGGACGAAGTACACATGACCTCAAGATTCAACAAACGTGTGAGTAATTGTAAGAGCAGTGAAAGCAGTGAAAACTTTCAGCGTTATTTAGGAACACTGTGATAATCAAACTATTGGACCGAATCAGAGTCACCCAAGTGACCATCATCAGTAATTGAAAACATTCGAAATATGTGGTCTGCAACGCAGTTGTAGCAGCCAAATATCGACAGGCACTTTGTTATAATTCTAACCGACAAGTAAAACAAGACACTTTTGTTTCCGGTTTCATTCAGCTTCATCTTCAGATAATCCTTCAACTTACATACACAATAAGGATTCAAGCTGTATTGCGATAGTTTTTAGTCTTTCGCAATAATTCACAGGTTACTGGGCCCTGATCAAAGTACTTCTGGAAAATAAATCACCACGATTGGCCAGACTCCCAAGAATCTCGCACCACTATGGTAAATGACCAAATTAGGTCGAGTCGTTTTGCACTTTGAGTAGCACGCCAACATTCGGTATTATGGGTGTAATAAGGAACAACCCAAGTTTCTGTCCAAAATATTGTCTTACTGAGCTTGAGATTAATCATAGTTGCAAGTAGCTGCCGTTGAATCGCCTGACCCTTTTAATCTGTCAGTACACAATATTTTCATGCCTGTTACGTTTGTTGTAGATATAGACTACTTGTCGGCGCTCTGAATCAATGAAATACTTGGACGTTGCTCATTATGCCTTCCGCCATCACGTGATCGTTGCTATCATTATCTAACTGTGACAATCTTCCTTTCAATAAAATAGAAGAAGTGGGTTTGCCGGAATTTCTCCGTCTTTTGAGATGACACTCCTGCCAACCTACATAGGATCTAGTGCGGTAGAATTTACTGAGAACATTTATTCTCAGTCAGTGTATACACGTTTGCAGTATTGTTCATTCATTTCTTTTGTTTCACCGAAATATCTGGGCCGTATACTGAAATCTACGGATGGCAAAGTTAACTGTGAGATGATTACCGATTTTAACGGAGGAACTGTCGAATTGATCATGATTGCTCTACAGATTTTCAGACAGTAATTTATTGGATGTTCTTTTATATAGTGCCAAACTATTGTAGCGAAAAGGCGTCCAATAAAGCACAATCTTTATTGTCCAACGCACTAGTTACCATGCCACACGAGCGCTCGCGATTTTGAATCACAATTCCAGTCCACAACACCCCCTGGTTTCCGCTCGCACGTCGTGTGCACTTCTACCCGGTTTAGGTGTGTGATTGGCGCCTTCT